>JAJPUD010005879.1:8687-39272 GCA_023553655.1 Myrmecobius fasciatus
GCCAGTTTTCAGATGAAGAAATTAACAATATGAAAAAATGCTCTAAATCATTATTGATTAGAAAAAATGCACATTAAGACAACTCTGAAGTACCACTACATACTTCTCAGATTGGCTTAGATGACAGAAAAGATAATGACAAATGGTTGAGGGGATGTAGGAAAACTGGGACACTAAAACATTGTTGGTGGAGTTGTGAACTGATCCAACCATTCTAGAGAGCAATTTGGAATTATACCACCAAAAGGGCTATCAAACTGTGCATACCCTCTGACCCAGAAGTGTCTCTACTGGGCCTATCCCTAAAGAGATTATTAAAAAGGGAAAGGAACCTACAATGTGCAAAAATGTTTGTAGCAGTTCTTTTTGCAGGAGCAAGCAACTGTTGGGGAATGGCTGAATAAGTTATTGTATATGAATGTTATGGAATATTATTGTTCTGTAAGAAATGATCAGCAGGAGGATTTCAGAAAGGCTTGGGGAGACTTATGTAAACTGATGCTAAATGAAATGAGTAGAACCAGGAGAACATTGTATACAGCAATGACAAAATTATGTGATGATCAATTCTGATGGATATGGTTCTTTTCAACAATGAGGTGATTGAGGCCAACTCCAATAGATGTGATGGAGAGAGCCATCTGCATTCAGAAAGAGGACTATGGAGACTGAATATGGAACACAATATAGTAGTTTTCACCTTTTTTCTTGCTGTTTGCTTGCTTTTTTCCTTATTTTTTTTTCCTTTTTTGATCTGATTTTTCTTGTGCAACATGATAAATATGGAAATATGTATAGAAGAATTGTACATGTTTATCATATATTGGATTACTTGCTGTCTAGAGAAGGAGGGGAGTTTTGCAAGAGTGAATGTTGAAAATTATCTTTGCATGTAATGAGCTATTATTAAAAAATAAATGAATAAATAAAAATTGTCATATTATTTAGAAATTTAAGTGTAGAGTTAGAGTAAAAATTCTTAAAGCAGGGGATCCATAAAAACAAATAATCTTGATTAGTCAGATAAAATTTTAAGCATGATTACCTAAATTTTTTTAATTTGTTAATTAGGGAAAATATTGCCACAAAATAGTCAAATTGATCTGTGATCTCAAAGTGGAGGGTCCTCCAATGATGTTGATCATAACTCAGCAATGCCTAACCAACCCATAACTTATCTATTTCCTCCTAAAAGTTTACCAGAAAAGATGAAGCAAACATGGAGGCTTTCCTCATTTTCTCCAGTAATCACATACAGTGATCCTATGCTCCAGCAGAGTCAAATCTAATCTAATCCTTCTTCAAAATGATTATCTTTCAGTAATTAAAGACAAGTGTTGTGACCTACTACTTCCCATCCCCAACCTCTGTCTTTAGTCTAAGATATACAGGCCTAGTTCCTTGAACCTATATCTCTATCGAATAGTTTTAAGTCTTTTCTTACTACCCTTGTTTTCCAATCATACTTCACTATCTGTGTTCTAAAAAAACCCTTTTTCTAAAACATGTCATGAAGAACTGAACCTAATACTTGAGGATCTCAATTCAAAACAGTCCATGGGGAGGTGGAGCCAAGATGGCGGAGTGAAGACACTGACTCTGTTTCCTCCTCCGATCTTCTCTCAAATCAACAATAAAACAAGCCTCTGAACTGATCTTCAAGTCAACGAATCCAGAAATATTTGGACACTGCTTCCAGTTACCTCTGAAGAACTTTATATCAGGTCAGTTTAACTCGGGCAGAGGGATAAACAGTTTACCCGGAAGTGAGGGTGGGACTCAGCTCAGCATGGCAGAAACTCCAAACTCCAAACACCTGGAGTTTATCTGAGGCACTTGGGACACTCTACCCTGATTAGGGGCTGTTCTGGCAGACTTGCCTTGTTTAAGGAGTAATTCGGGCAAAGTCCTAGCCCCCATCGGCACAAGCACCTTAAATTAAATCGACGAATTGCCCCAGGGCAAATGCAGCCAACACTTTTCTAGCCTTAAACAGACCTCCACACTGTCTAAGAAAATGAGGAAGCAAAAGAGAGCTCTCACCATAGACAGCTTCTATCGAGAGAAAGAAGGGATGGACCCAGATCCTGAGGTTCATCCACACAAAACTCCAGAGGAAATCAGGAAGGCCCATCACTGGTCCCCTTTTCAAAAGGCCTTTCTGAAAGATTGCATAAAGAACCTCAAAAGAGAGCTGGAGGATAAATGGGAAAATAAACTGAAATCAGTGCAAGAAGGATACAATATCTTACAAGAACGATATGATGCCCTGCAAAAGAGAAATGAAAAAGACACCAATTTATTCAAAAACAAAATTGGTGAAGTGGAAAAAGTATGCAATGAACAAATTGGTCAGTTACAAAAGGAGCTAAAAAAAGGTAACTGAAGAAAACGACACTTTAAAAATAAGAATTGAACAAATGCAAGTGAATGACTCAATAAGACTTCAAGAATCAGTCAAATAAAAACAAAAGAATGAAAAAATAGAAGAAAATATGAAATATCTCCTAGGAAAAACAACTGACTTGGAAAACAGATGTAGAAGAGATAATCTAAGGATTATTGGACTTCCTGAAAGCCATGATGAAAAAAAGAATCTAAACACTATCTTCCAGGAAATCCTGAAAGAAAACTGCCCTGAGGTTGTAGAATGAGAAGGCAAAATCACCACTGAAAGAATTCATAGATCACCTCCTGAAAGAGACCCCAAAATTAAAACCCCAAGGAATATCCTGGCTAAATGTCAGGACTACTGCATCAAGGAAAAGATTTTGCTAGCTTGTAGAAAGAAACAATTCAAATACCAAGGATCAATAATTAGAATCACACATGATATGTCAGCCTCCACATTGAAAGATCAAAGGGCCTGGAACCAGATATTCTGAAAGGCAAAGGAACTTGGATTACAGCCAAGAATAACTTATCCAGCTAGAATGAGCATCATCCTCCAGAGAAGAAGATGGTCTTTTAATGATATAGGTGAAGTTCACCTATTTCTAATGAAAAGACCAGATCTGAACAACAAATTCGACCGACAAACACAGAACTCAAGAGAAGCATAAAAAGGTAAAAAGGAAAGGTCTCTTGAGAACTTTATTTCTATTATGGGGATACTTAAAGTTTGGGGGTATAATTAACTTTGATAATATGAAAAAGAAAACTAGAGGGGGAAAAGAGGGAAAGGGGGTAAAATAAGATTTAAAAAAAAAAGGAGGTAAAAACAATATATCTCATGAAGAGGCAAAGAAAACCTAATACAATTGAGAGGAAGAAGGGAGGGAGATGTGCATTGTGTAAATCTTACTCTCATCAGTTTGGGCTCTAAAAGTGTATATCAGACATTTGATTTCACAGAGAAACTTGTCTGTTGCTAGAGGGAAGTGGGAGAGTAAGGAAGAAAAGAAAGGGATAAACTATTAGAAGGGAAAATAGAAGAAATAGGGGAAAGGAGTAAAAAGGGGGGAGGGGATCTAAAAGGTAGAGGATTGTTTGGGGGAGGGGGTCAACCAAAGCAAAATACTGAGGAGGGGGGAAGGCAGAAAGGGGAAAGGAAAGGGAAAAACATAACTTGGATAAATAAGATGGCAGGAAATAAAGAATTAGTTATTTTAACTGTGAATGTGAATGGGTTGAACACTCCCATAAAACGGAAGCAGATAGCTGACTGGATTAAAAACCAGAATCCCACAATATGTTGTCTACAAGAAACATATCTAAAACATAGTGACACATATAGGATGAAGGTAAAAGGCTGGAGCAGAACCTATTATGCTTCAGGTGAACAAAAAAAAAAAAAGCAGGGGTAGCAATCCTTATCTCAGATCAAGTAAAAGCCAAGATAGATCTAATCAAAAGAGATAAGGAAGGAAACTAGATTTCACTAGAGGGTACCATAGATAATGTAGCAATATCAATACTAAATATATATGCACCAAGTGCAATAGCATCCAAATTCCTAGGGGAGAAATTAAGAGAGATGCAAGAAGAAATAGACAGCCAAACTATACTAGTGGGGGATCTCAACCTTGCTCTCTCAGAATTAGATAAATCAAACCACAAAATAAACAAGAAAGAAACTAGGGAGGTAAACCAATTGCTAGAAAAGTTAGATATGATAGATCTATGGAGAAAATTGAATGGAGACAGCAGGGAGTTTTCTTTTTTCTCAGCAGTCCATGGAACTTATACAAAAATTGATCACGTATTAGGGCATAAAAACCTCAAAATCAAATGCAGAAAGGCAGAAATAGTAAATGCACCTTTTTCAGATCATGATGCAATAAAAATCACGTGCAATATAAGGCCAGGAGAAAACAGACCAAAAGTTAATTGGAAATTAAATAATCTAATCCTGAAGAATGAATGGGTGAAAGAGCAAATCATAAACACAATCAATAATTTCATCCAGGAGAATCACAATAATGAGACAACATACCAAAATTTGGGGGATACCAAAGCAGTTATAAGGGGTAATTTTATATCTTTAGATGCTTACTTGCATAAAATAGAGAAAGAAAAGATCAACGAATTGGGCTTATTATTAAAAAAACTTGAAAAAGAACAAATTAAAAACCCTCAAAAACCAAATTGGAAATTCTGAAAATAAAAGGAGAGATTAATAAAATTGAAAATAAGAAAACTATTGAATTAATAAATAAAACTAAGTTGGTTTTATGAAAAAACAACAAAATAGATAAGCCTCTAATTAATTTAATTAGAAAAAGGAAAGAGGAAAATCAAATTGTTAGTCTCAAAAATGATAAGGGAGAACTTTCCTCCAATGAAGAGGAAATTAGAGTAATAATTAGGAGTTACTTTGCCCAACTTTATGCCAATAAATTTAATAATCTAAATGAAATGGAGGACTATCTACAAAAATATAGACTGCTCAGGTTAACAGAAGAGGCAATAAATTATTTAAATAGCCCCATTTTAGAAAAAGAAATAGAACAAGCTATTAATCAACTTCCTAAGAAAAAAATCACCAGGGCCAGATGGATTTACATGTGAATTCTACCAAACATTCAAAGAACAATTAATTCCAATACTATATAAACTATTTGAAAAAATAAGGAAAGAAGGTATACTACCAAATTCCTTCTCTGATACAGATATGGTGCTGATAGCTAAACCAGGTAGGGTGAAAACAGAGAAGGAAAACTATAGACCAATTTCCCTAATGAATATTGATGCAAAATTTTTAAATAAGATATTAGCAATGAGATTAAAGAAAGTCATCCCTAGGATAATACATTATGACCAAGTGGGATTTATACCAGGAATGCAGGGATAGTTCAATATTAGGAAAACTATCAGCATAATCAATTATATTAATGGCCAAACTAATAAAAATCATATGATAATCTCAATAGATGCAGAAAAAGCATTTGATAAAATCCAACACCCATTCCTATTAAAAACACTAGAGAGTATAGGAATAAATGGGCTTTTCTTTAAAATGATTAGTAGCATCTACTTAAAACCATCAGCAAGCATCATATGTAATGGAGACAAACTAGACCCATTTCCAATAAGATCAGGAGTGAAACAAGGCTGCCCACTGTCACCATTACTATTTATAATTGTATTAGAAATGTTAGCTTTGGCAGTAAGAGAAGAAAAAGAGATTAAAGGTATTAGAGTAGGTAATGAGAAAACCAAATTATCACTCTTTGCTGATGATATGATGGTATACTTAGAGAATCCTAGAGACTCAACTAAAAAACTACTAAAAAAATTCACACCTTTAGCAAAATTGCAGGATACAAAATACACATAAATCATCAGCATTTTTTATGTATTACCAACAAAGTTCAGCAGCAAGTGATACAAAGAGAAATTCCATTCAAAATAACAGTTGGTAGTATAAAGTACTTGGGAATCGATCTACCAAGGAAAAGTCAGGAACTATATGAACTAAACTACAAAACACTTGCTACACAAACAAAATCAGACCTAGTCAATTGGAAAAACATCAAGTGCTCATGGGTAGGCCAAGCGAATATAATAAAAAAGGACAATACTTCCCAAATTAATTTACTTATTTAGTGCCATACCAATCAAGCTCCCAAGAAATTATTTTACAGATCTAGAAAAAATAGTAGCAAAGTTCATCTAGAAGAACAAAAGGTCAAGAATTTCAAGGAAATTAATGGGAAAAAAAAGGCCAATGAAGGTGGCCTTGCTATACCAGATCTAAAACTAGATAAAGCAGCGGTCATCAAAACCATTTGGTACTGTCTGAGAAATAGAGTAGTCAATCAGTGGCATAAGAGGATCACAGGACAAACTCGACAATAATTATAGCAATTTAGTGTTGGATAAACCCAAAGACCCCAGCTTTTGGGATAAGTACTCACTATTTGACAAAAATTGCTGGGAAAATTGCAAATTAGTGTGGAAGAAACTAGGGCTTGACACACACCTAACACCACATACCAAGATAAGATCTAAATGGGTTCATGATCTAGATATAAAGAGTGATATTATAAACAAATTAGAGGAACATAGGATAGTTTACCTCTCAGACCTGTGGAGAAGGAATGAATTTGTGTCCAAGTAAGAAATGGAACTCTTAATTGAACACCAGATAGAAAATTTTGACTATATTAAGTTTAAAAGTTTTTGTACAAACAAAACTAATGCAGACAAGATTAGGAGGGAAGCAATAAATTGGGAAATCATCTTTACATTTAATGGTTCTAGTAAAGGCCTTATTCCTAAAATATATAGACTCATATTTATAAGAATTCAAGCTACTCTGCAATCGATAAATGGTCAAAGAATAAGAACAGGCAATTTTCAGATGATGAAATTAAAACCATTTCCAGTCATATGAAAAGGTGCTCCAAATCATTGCTGGTCAGAGAAATGCAAATTAAGACTACTCTGAGATTCCACTATACACCTGTCAGATTGGCTAAAATGAAATGAAAAGATAATGACAAATGTTGGAGGGCATGTGGGAAAACTGGGACACTGATACATGGTTGGTGAAACTGTGAACGGATCCAGCCATTCTGGAGAGCAATTTGGAACTATGCTCAAAAAGTTAACAAACTGTGCATACCCTTTGATCTGGCAGTGTTTCTACTGGCCTTATATCCCAAAGAGATCTTAAAGAAAGGAAAAGGACCCACATGTGCAGAATGTTTGTGGCAGCCCTTTTTGTAGTGGCTAGAAACTGGAAACTGAATGGATGCCCATCAATTGGAGAGTGGCTGAATAAATTATAGTATATGAATGTCATGGAATATTATTGTTCTATAAGAAACGACCAGCAGGATGATTTCAGAGAGGCCTGGAGAGACTTGCATGAACTGATGCTGAGCGAAATGAGCAGAACCAGGAGATCATTATACATGGCAACAACAATATTATATGATGATCAACTCTGATGGACATAGCTCTCTTCAACAATGAAATGTTTCAAACCAGCTCCAATTGTTCAGTGAAAAAAGCCATATACATCCAGAGAGAGGGATATGAAATGTGGACCACAACATAACATTCTCATGCTCTCTATTGATGTTTGCTTGCAATGTTTCCCTTCTTAGATTTTTTTCTTGTAGATATGATTTTTCTTGCACAACAGTGATGTGTGGAAATATGTATACATATATTCGATTTGTAAAGTATTTTAACATAATTAACATGTAGTGGACTTCCTGCCATCTAGGAGAGGGGTGAGGACTAGGGGGGGAAAATTTGTAACAGAAAGCTTTGTAAGGGTCATTGTTGAAGAATTACCCATACATATGTTTTGCAATTAAAAAGCTTTAATAAAAAAAAAATAAGACACTAAAGTTATCATAAACAGAAAAAGTTTGAAAACTTCTGTTCTATCATAATAGTAAGGATAAGAGAAAATTCAAAGGCTAATCTAACACCCTCATTTTAGAGATAAGTAAAGTGAGGCTTAGGGAAGTGAAGTGATTTTACCACAGTCACACAGGTAGCAGTAGTAGTTTTTGAACAATGTTCCTATGATTTCAGAGACAGTATACCATGCTACCTCCTTTTGTGATCTGATGAGCAAAGAATACAATGGAACTATCAAATCTCCATACCCTTTATTCTGAATAGAAAAGACTTCTACTAAAATACCTTAAAACCACAATGGAGTTTTTAGTTGACATGTCTGTTGAATTATCTTGAGGATGAAGTTAAAGTACATTTTCCCCCCTTCAAATTAACTGCTATATGACCAAATCTAAACTGTACTAAGCCCAACTACTCAACAATTAGCATGACAAGTGACAGCAGGCTCCATTTCACTATGGTAGAGCATGCAAATCTTCATACTAGATCACCATCACCTAAATGGAGATTGCTAGTTTAGAAAGGACTGAGTGGCCCTGGGTTCTAAGTCCAGTTCAGTCCCTAACTTGCTATGTAAACTCATGATGTAAAGTCATCTTTAGAATATCTGGCTTTTTTTGTCATTAAAGACAAGATGAACATCTGCAACCTATCCTGACAAGTTAAGAAAACTGCAGAGCTATAGCTAGAAAATACTTTAGAAGATATTAGTCCAACCCCCACATTTTAAAGTGGCCTCACCAAAGTGAAATAGAGAATAAACAGAAGGATTTTAACAAAAGTCTTCTGTAGAGTCTGATTTAGAAATTAAATCTAGTGACTTTAAGTTCAAGACTCTTTTCACCATACTATATATAGTACAATGCCTCTTTACACTCTGTCTTAAAAACAAGAGATTTTCTTACCTAGAATATGCCATTGAAGTGCTTCTAATTTATTCAAAAGAGAAATATGCAAGTCTATTCATATACAGTTAAATGACTTTATACTTTTCCTGTTTTTGCAAATAAACCTCCATCTCTGTACAATGAAAATGAACTATAACATTATTTCTATGGTTAGTGTCCTAAGCCATAATATTTCTCTCAACTACATGAAACTCTTGAGGCTTAAAGATTCATAAATTTGGGAATTTGCTGCAAACTAAATCTTATGGAAGTCCCAGAAAAACTAAGCTTTCTACCGTATCCTACCAGGTACTAAAAAAATGACAATGAGCACTACACCTCAGGATATAAGGCAGGGAAAAGGCTTAGTTAAAGTTCTGTCAATAATTATGTGACTATGGATAAATCACTTAACTTCTCTGGGTTTGTTTCCTCGTCTGTAAAATATTCAAATCTTCATCACAGAGATAACAAGATACAAAATGCAGAAATTAGTTGAGGCCTAAAAAGCTAATATGAAAGAAACATTTTGTGCTGCAAAGCAGAGGAACAAAAAGAAAGGCGCCAAATGCACTTCAAGGCTTGAAAGAAGATTTTACCACAAGTCCCTTCCTTCCAGAGTCTTAGAGCCCCAAACTCCAAACCACAGAAATGAACCCAAAGTACATTAGCACCAGCTTTGGCAGAATTCTATATTGCCAGTCCAAAAGACTGAGAAATACAGGTAAAAAGGGATAGGATGCATGTAGAGAATTGTGTGGCAATTCTCCTAAGAATGAGGGTAAGAGCCCAGCATCCAACTTGGGCCAGTTTTGTCCCAGAAAAAGTCATTCAGAGCAGAGACTAGAATTGATTAACCATGAATTGCCTAGTATAAGAGGAGGTTGAGATGTAGTCCACAGGGAAATCATTATCAGAAAGAAAGGAAGCCAAGCAAGAGGGGAAAATCAACTGAAATTACTAAAGCTCCCAGGGGGAATAAAACACAAAGATTTTCCCAAAAAAATACTAAAGCAACAAGGAAAAGACAGAAGAAAAAATATAGCTTCTAGAGCTATTAAGTTCAAATATCATTTTAAAAAATTAGAAAAAATATTCAACAGTTGATGAGAAGAAAATCCTGTGGATTGTGAGAACATGGAACCAAAATATGCTTTACCTAAGTTTAAAAAAAAAAAAAAAAAACTGAATGAGAATTATGAGAGCAGCATTTATGGCTTACATAGCAAATAATTTGCAGAGTAGACAAACTTAAATTTCTGGTGATAACCAAAGAAGCAAAAGAAAGGACAACTTATTAGGAATGCAAATTTATAAAAGTGAAGGACATTCTGGAAGGAAAAAAAAGACAACATACATTATTTAAATAAAGCACTGTGATCTCCAAAATAGGATGCCAGGAGATAAGATTATTAAAAGTCTCTTCTGAACATAAATAGTCAAAAAAAAAACGAACATCATAAAGCAAAGAATAATACAAGAAAACTGTTCATAGTTTTGAACAAAGAAACAAAAGATCAAATGAAAAACTCCATAGTTTCACTACAGGGAAAAAAAAACCTTATCAAAGTGACAAACTACAAAACTCATCATAATGGCTAAATGTAATAGTACTATTAAGAAACAACAAATTCTGCAAGGAAATCAGAAGAAAGATCTTCAAATCTAAAAGAAAGAAAACCTGAATAGCAGAAAGACTATTCACCCTACCAGAAAAAAGCAAGGAATAGAATAATGTATTTCATTTCTAAGCATAGTGGAATTCAATATTGTAACCAATGATAAGCTATCATGCAAATCTGAGCTTTATCATAAATGAAAAAGATGGAGGGTTATCTAAAAGATGCAGTATTTATAATACTAGCCCTGGAATCAAAAGAAGATTAGAGATGGTCAAATCTGGTCTCAGACATTTACTAGCTGTGTGATCCTGGGCAAGTCACATAACCCCAATCATCCCCCCCCCCTCCAAAATAAATAAATAAACAAAAGAAAAGAGATAGACATTCAGTAATAAAGGGGAAGGCAAAATATTCTTAGAAAGAAAACCAAACATGAAGTGATTATTTGTTTCTCAAACACTTCACACAATAAAAATGGAAAGGTAAATAAATATAGCAGCCAAATGTCAGAAAAGGGACTGGTAACATATCTTTCTAAATGTACACAACAGATTTGGTGCTTGAAAAGACAGGGATTCTGCCTTGACAACAAGGGAGAGTTGAGTTCATAGGGGTGGTACCTGGATTGGGAGGACATATGTAAGGAAGGTATTCAAGGGGAAAGTAGAAGTAATTGCTGGGCTGAATAACTAAGGATATGTTGGAGGGTAGAGAGGGAACATGTCTTGCCATGAGGCAGTTTCATGTTTACAAATTGGCATTTTTCTAACACTGGCAGTGGCAGAAAGTCCTTGGAAGGGAGAACCCAGCAGAATGTTAACAAATAGGAGAAACAGAAGGGAAAAATCAAGAGCGAGAGAAAAAAAGAAGCTAAGGGGAATGGAGCTTTAAAAATGATAGGGAGGGGCAGCTAGGTGGTGCAGTGGATAGAGAACCAGCCTTAAAGTCAGGAGGACCTGAGTTCAAATTTGGCCTCAGACACTTAACATTTCCTAGCTGTGTGACCCAATTGTCTCGGGGGGAAAAAAAAGTTAGGGTCCAGGAGTAGATCCAGAAACTGACATCCCAGCTTATCTTGCAAGGACAAGATAACCAGCTACCTTGCAAAAGCAGGATGACTGGCTATCCTGTAAGGTTAGGATGTCTGGGCCAATCTATCAACAAGTTGCTGATGAATGATAAACAGAACATCTCACTATCATAGACACATTTCAGATAAGGTGACAGCAACTTGACTCTCTGATTGGTGAAGTCTGAAAAACACAATCCTTGGTTTTTCCTTATAAAAGACCCTGTTTGCTCCCTGCTGAGCTGATAGTTCCTCTAAGAAGCTTTGAACCTGCTTTAAGCCTCACAACAAAGCTTTGCGCCTTGACTTAAGAGATGGTCTGAGCCTGCAAATTCATTGAAGATGACTCCCCAAATTCATGATTTATACCTCATCATTTCTGGTGCCTCATGTGAAGATTAGTCTGATGACTCAAGCTCTTAATCAGGTAAACTATCAAAGTATAGTTGGGTCATCCTCCCAGCACTCAGGAAGAATGATGGGGATTTGGGTCATATTCTTCATGGACTCTGGCAGAATTCCTTCTTGATATGGGATGCCTTGCCTGTCCAAACATCCACAGTTCATTTCTCCCTCCCCAAGATGCCAATAGGAGTGAATGACTACAGGAGCTTGCATACCACTCTGTTTCACGGCTTACAGAAAAATGGGTCATTCTCCCTTCTATACTCCAGAATTCACCTATAGGCTACCTTTTCTAAAAGTGGAAGAAGCTCAATCTCTAAGGCCTTAAAATGGGATGCCTTGGATTCCTTTGTAACACTGCCTGGACTCAATATTACCTAGAAAATCAAGAAAAAATAGTCCATCAATAGGTCTCTAAATTACACCACCTGCAGCTCAATCTCTTTTCTACCACCAAAAGGGTAAATGGACTAAAGTTTAATATGTCCAGGCCTTTATGGCCCTCTCTCAAGATGCAACTCTGTGGCAACAGTACAAGATGTTCCTAGGCAAATCACTTCAGGCAAAATGGATGGGGAACAATCTAATCCTTATAATCCCCAGAGCCTCTGTTCTTCTTCCAAAGGAATTAAGTAATAAACCCTTTTTGGAAGCTTGAAAACTCTGGTTGGATCCTTCTCCTCACCCACCAAACTCTTTCCTACTGATCCCCCAAACCCTCAAACCATGAACCAGACTCTATTAACTTCTTACCAATCCTTGTTCCTCAGTCTTTCTTCAGAACCCCAACTTACCCAGTTTCTAAACCCTGCCCTTTGAGAGAAGTGGCAGACTTGGGGGAAATGGGAAGGAGAACAATTAGCATTCTCCTATCTCAATGATCTTTCCCAATTTAAGCAAAAACTTGGCTGTTAGGACCCTAACAAATTCACCAAGTACTAAGATCCAATTTGATCTCACCTGGGCTTTAAAGGAATAAGATGATAGGGCATACAGGAAAGAAAGAATCCATTTCTTTCTTTCCTCCCTCCTGACAGCAGCAGCCTGCAGAGGGGTGGGAGTTTGGAAGGGATAGAGAGAGAAAATAAACTCAGTGTAGTGAAGACTATTTGAAATATAATGGTAACACAAGTATGAAAAGTGTCAGATCAGAAGTCGATTTGCACTGACAGTGTGAACAGAAGATTTGAGTTTGGAAACTTTTGAGAAAAAAGTTTGCTGCCACTTTAAAACTCCAGCAGTGTATCAGGAGACAGTGTCAGTGAAAGTAAAGGACCTGCACTTAACCCTCAGGTTTGTGTGAATCAGGAAACAACCAGAAAGTAATTGAACTTGAGTGAAACATTTAGTTAGAATTTAGGTATGTATTAAAATTGAAAACTTGCCTGTAAATTATATAAGATTCCAACCCATTTTTGTGATAATTTATGTTCTACCTGAATTTTATGAATTGTCTTGTTTTCTCCCTAAAACAAAAGAGAAACTTATTTAAGGGAATTGGAGGGGAAAGCCCAAGACCTCCTGGGAACTCCCAGGGAAAGGGAAAAACTTCTACTTTTGGGTCTACTACTGAATGGTGAGAAAGACAAAACTGATAAAGTAAAGGGTTCTTTATAAGATTATGGAACTCTGATGTGGCTTGTCATCCAATAATCTGAACATTTTTAAGTATGAACTGAACAACTCAAAGAAGGTAGAAAGTCTGCTTAAAACCTGTTTTGTTATTTTTATCATCTTTGCTATCCACATTTTATAATGTTTTATGAATGCAATTTAGGAAACAGGGTATTTCTATCTTTGCTTGTAGTTATGATATTAGATATTATACAACTATTTGGCTATGACTTATGAAAACTGTAAGCCTGTTAACTAAGTTATTTGGAGTTCTATGTTAAAATCTAAAATTGGTGATTGGAAAGGTGGTGATGAAGTGAAAACATTATCTGGATTGATACTGCTTATTCAGAGCAGTTCCCTAAGAGGGAGAGAGGGAATGTAAAAGAGAATAGAACACAACTGCTCTAACGGACAGATACAGTGGGCAAACAGGAGCAGCAGACTGAACCCTTCTATAGGGTTCCTGTTGACTCCCCTTAATTTGTAAATTTGCCAGGCTTCTTGAAATCACCAATATGGGCAAGGTCCATCAGGCCTGAGAAGACCTTGCCTGTATTGTAGAGTCCCCAAACAAGAAATGGGGTTGCTGAGAATCTGGAAATGTATTGTTTAGAAGTGATTTCTAATGATTGATCTTTACACCAGGATGAGTTTAAACTTGAGAAGAAAAGAAAAATAAGTGAAAGATTTTAAGTGAAATCTCTTATGTGTGTCTTGGTAAACTTTAATTGTTTATTGCAATTCCATGAAAGTAAAAATGACTACATTTAATTTTAAGCTGTGATTAGTGAAACTTGCTATTTGAAATAAAATATCTTGGTACTGTAACTGATTTTATTTTGAATTCTGAATTCAGGTATGATTGATTGATGGATCATTAAGTCAGTAACCCACCATTGGAGTGAAATGCCAAGCTATTCAGAGTGATGTGATCCTGGATTTGTTGTAATAGATGGACATCTGTACCTGGGCAAAAACTGGGAGAACAATATTTGGCTTAAATTTAAGGTAGGATCCTTCTGAATCAGTTTCTCAATTGTGTTCCTTGGAACAGGAATGTTTCCCACTTTATTTTTCTTGAGTCTGACTATAACATGGAATTGTTACTGTATGAGTGCTTGTCAACAGTGTTTCTTACTTGAAGCCAAGCAAAACTAAGGATGCTTTATCCTGCCCTATATGTGTCTTTAGGTTTAAGCTAGAAAGATCAATTTGATGCTGTTATCATTAGAACAAGCAGTCAAAAGAAAACATGAGGACAATGTAAGTAGTAAGATCTACTGTCTTCAGTCTAAATGTGTAGTCAGTAAGAAATAGGATTCCAGGACACTTCAGTACGAAGTTTCTGTCTTCTTTTAGTTGTTTAATTCATATTGAACTGATTTTCTGTCAATATATTAGTGAAGAGTAGTAATTTATGAGCTATCTTGTATCACCCTTTTTATGTTTGCTATTTGATTTGGAGTTTGCTAGATTTGCTTCCTCCATGCTCCAAGCATTTCATTTTCAAATAATGACCAACACTGGATTCCGTCCTAATTCTCATCATGAGACTCAGTACCCAAAAGATTGCTTCAACCAGCTTTCAGGCCCTTGAGCTCAGTAACCCTCCAAGTGGGACCCATAAGGCAGGGATAGCTCTATGCCCACTTCCAACAAGAATTCTTGTAGCACTAAGTCCTTCGTGCCTTTGTCAGAAATGACTTTGGCTTCCACTTATTTGAGGAGGGAATGATGAGGGGTCTAGGAGCAGATCCAAGAACTGACATCCTGAGCTATCTTGTAAAGTCAGGATACCTGGATTTTATACCAATAGGATGCTGGTGAACAATGAACAAAAACAATCACATTAATACACAGTATCAAACAGGGTGATGACAACTTGACTGATGTTACAGACTGAAAAATATAGTATTTCTCTATTAAAAACTCCTTTTGAGTTAATAGTTCCTCTAAGCAGCTTTTAGCCTGTTTTAAAGCATCACAACAAAGCTTGACCCCTTGACTTGGAGATGCTCTGAGCCTACAAATTCTTTCAAAATAACTTTACAAATTCACAATTTATCTCAAAAGATACAGAACTATCTTTACAGCAGAAAATATTTTTCATCATAACTTTAAAATATATTTATTAGAGACAAATGGAGGAAAACAAACATGATTCTCATATATTAAAAAAATTTAAGAATAAAAATCCAATACAATAAAAATGAAAGATTATATAAGAAAACAACATGATATAATTTGCCTAAAGAATCCATAGAAAATAAAGACAATGAATAGAATAAAGTTGAGTGAGTAAGGGGAAAAAAAATCAACATGCAGGGAGTGAATCTAAAAGAGCAAGAGTTGCAATCATTCTATCTGACGATGGAAAAAGAAACATTCAAAAAATAAAAAGGGATAAATAAGGAAACTACTTTATAAGGAAACTACTTTATAATGAAAGGAATCATAAACAAACCAAATGCTAGCTGTCCCTCCTTTGCCTTAAACAGACCTCACACCTTTAAAAAAAAATGAATAAAAAACCAAAAAGAGCGCTCACCATAGACAACTTTTATGGAGAGAGGGAAGAACAGACCTCAAATCCTGAGGCCCCTAAAGGTAAAGCAACTCCAGAAAAATCCCCTAAGAGAGACATAAACTGGTCTCCATGTCACAAGGCTTTCTTTGAAGATTGCATAAAAAATCTTAAAAGAGAGTTGGAAGAAACATGGGGAAACGAAATGAGATCACTGCAAAATAAAATAGAAAAAATGTGAAAAGAATGCAATGAACAAAAAAATGTAATTGGTCAATTGCAAAAGGAACTAAAAACAGTAAATGAAGAAAATAAGACATTAAAAATTACAATCAAACAATTGGAAATGAATGACTCATCAAGACTTCAAGAATCAGTCAAACAAAAACAAAAAAAATGAAAAGATAGAGAAAAACATGAAATATCTCCTAGGAAAAACAACTGATCTGGAAAATAGATCTAGGAGAGACAATCTAAGGATTATAGGGCTTCCTGAAAGCCATGATGAAAAAAAGAACCTAGACACTATCTTCCAGGAAATCATAAAAGAAAACTGCCCTGATATTTTAGACCCAGAAGGCAAAATACTCCTTGAAACAATCCACCGATCACCTCCTGAAAGAAACCCAAAAATTAAGTCCCCCAGAAATATCGTGGCTAAATTCCAGAACTATCATACCAAGGAAAAGATATTACGAGAAGCCAGAAAGAAACAATTTAAATATCGGGGAGCCACAATTAGGATCACACAGGACCTAGCAGCTTCTACTTTGAAGGATCGAAGGGCCTGGAATCAGATATTCCGAAGGGCAAAGGAACTTGGATTACAGCCAAGAATAAGTTACCCAGCTAGAATGAGCATTATCTTCCAGGGAAGAAGATGGTCATTCAATGATATAGGAGAATTTCACCTATTTCTACTGAAAAGACCAGAAGTGAACAAAAAATTTGATCTACAAACACAGAACACAAGAGAAACATAAAAAGGTAACAGGGAAAAAAAAAAAAACTCTTGAGAACTATATTCATGTTATAGATACTTATAGAATGAGGGTTGATTTTATGAATCTATTATTACATTATGACTATGATTACTGTGATTTTATGATTATTATGATATGATTATTGTGATTTTATGATTATTATGATATGATAAACTGAAAAAGAAATTAGAGGTAGAAAAGGGATAACACTGGAAGAAGAGGAAAAGGAGGTAAAATAAGGGAAATTACATCACATGTAGAGGCAAAGAAAACCTATAATGATTGAGGGGAAAAAAGGGAGGGGAATGAGAATTTGGTTAATCTCCATCTCATCAGATTTGGCTCAGAGGGAATAACAGACGTACTTATAAGGAAACAGGAGGGAAAGGGGGGAAAAAAGGGGTGGGTGGGGCTCTAAAGGGGAAGGATTGTTTGAGGGAAGTGGTTATCAAAAGCAAAATAGTAGGGAGGAGGGAAAGGGGATAAGAAAGAGAAAAGCATAAGCTAGGGTAAATAAGATGGCAGGAAATACAGAATTAGTTATTTTAACTGTGAATGTGAATGGAATGAACTCTCCCATAAAAATGGAAGCAGACAGCAGACTGGATTAAAAGCCAGAATCCAACAATATGTTGTATACAAGAAACATCTAAAACACAGAGATACATACAGGGTGAAGGTAAAAGGCTGGAGCAGAATCTATTATGCTTCAGGTTAACAAAAAAAAGCAGGGGTAGCAATCCTGATCTCAGACCAAGTAAAAACAAAGATAGACTTAATTAAAAGAGACAAAGAAGGAAATTATATCTTCCTAAAGGGTACCATAGATAATGAATCAATATCAATACTAAACATATATGTATCAAGTGGTATAGCATGGAAATTCCTAGAGGAAAAGTTCAGAGAGATGCAAGAAGAAAAAGACAGAAAAACTATAATAGTGGGGCATCTCAACCTCCCTCTCTCAGAACTTGATAAATCAAACCACAAAATAAATAAGAAAGAAGTTAAGGAGGTAAACAAAATGTTAGAAAAGTTAGGTATGATAATCTTTGGAGGAAATTAAATGGAGACAGAAAGGAGTTTACTTTTTTCTCAGCAGTCCATGGAACTTATACAAAAATTGAACATGTGTTAGGACACAAAAACCTCAAAATCAAATGCAGGAAGGCAGAAATAATAAATGTATTTTTTTCAGATCATGATGGAATAAAAATCACATGCAATATAAGGCCAGGAGAAAAGAGACCAAAAACCAATTGGAAACTAAATAATTTTATTCTAAAGAATGAATGGGTGAAACAGCAAATTACAGACACAATTACTAATTTCATCCAAGAGAATGACAATAATGAGACAACATACCAAAATTTGTGGGATACAGTCAAAGCAGTAATAAGGGGAAATTTTATATCTCTAGATGCTTATTTGCTTAAAATAGAGAAAGAGAAAATCAATGAATTGGGCTTGCAACTAAAAAAGCTAGAGAAAGAACAAATTAAAACCCCCCAATCAAATACCGAACTTGAAATCCTAAAACTAAAAGGAGAGATTAGTAAAATTGAAAGTAAAAAAAACTATTGAATTAATAAATAAAACTACAAGTTGGTTTTATGAAAAAACCAATAAAATAGATAAACCTCTAGTTAATTTAATTAGAAAAAGGAAAGAGGAAAATCAAATTGTTAGTCTCAAAAATGAAAAGGGAGAACTTTCCACCAATGAAGAGGAAATTAGAGCAATAATCAGGAGTCACTTTGCCCAACTTTATGCCAATAAATTTGATAACCTATGGAGGAATATCTACAAAAATATAGATTGCCCAGATTAACAGAAGAGGAAATAAATTACTTAAACAAACCAAATGCTAGAAGGAAAATTTACAGAAATATAAATAGTCAACTTTCAAAGTTATCAATGTTAAGGAGAAAATACTATGAGCAACCAGAAAAAATCAATTCAAATAACTATAGAGCAAGAATCAGAATTATATAAGACCTAGGCCACTAAATTCAAAAACCACAGATCTTGGAATACTATATTTCAGAGAGCAGAAGAGCTGGGGTTTGGGCCAAAAATAACTTACCCAGCAAGTTTAATATTGTCATGAGTGAATAACAACAACAACAAAAACAAACAAAAAAAGGACATTTAATGAACTGAAAGATTTCCAGGCATTTGTCACAAAAAGACCAGAACTTAATTATAAGATTCAAGAGAAATAAAAAGTAAACAACAAAGACCAATAAGGGCTTCATAAGGTTAAATTGTTTACTTCTTATATGTGAAAACATTAGTATTTGGGCAGTTTGAAAGAAAGGTTGGAGCTGACCTCTGACTATGATGGGGAGATGCTAAAAAGACAAAACTGGGTACAAAAAGGTTTTAAAAAGCAATTGGCTTATGCAAATGAGGTGTAAGAAGAAAAAACTGACAGAAAATAAGTAGAGGCAGAGCTGGTAATGACACTTATCAAATCAGATCTGAGGTAAAAAAAAATAACATACATTTAGAAGAATAAAAAAATCTAAATTTAGCAAGAAATAAAAGGGAGAAGTGGCAGGATTAGGGGGGAGCTTTAAGAAAGTAATGTAGATTTAAGATTTAGAAGGATGAGGGGAAAAGGAAAAAAAAAATGGAGGGACTTTGAAAAGAGATGACAGAATAAGGAATAGCAGGGTAAGGGGAGGGCCTATGAGGGAGATTGTCTAAAAAGGTATGAACTAGGCAGATGATGGTTAGAAGTAAACTAGAGGATCCATAAGATAGAAAGATCGAGAAGGACAACAATAAAACAGAATTGGGAGAAATATACAAATAGTAATTATAATTTTGAATATGAACAGGATGATATCACAAATAAAACAGAAACAGTAGAATGAATTAAAAACCAGAACCTGGTCATATGTTGCCTACACAAAACAAATTTAAAAATGAGATACGTATAGTTAAAATAAAGAGCTGGAGTATAATTTATTATGCCTCAGCACCTCAAAAAAAAGGGGGGGCAGCAATCATGATCTCAGACAAAGTTAAAGCTAAAATAGATTTAATTAAAAGAGATAAACAAGGAAACTACATTATGATAAAAGGTACCATAGAGAAAAAAAAAAAGCAGTATCATTACTAAACCTATATGCACCAAATACTATAGCCTCTACATTTAAAAAAAAAAAAAAAAGCTAAATGAATTACAGGTATAAGTAATTAGTAGTACTTATTAGTGGGGGACTTTAATGTTCCTCTCTCAAAACTAAATAAACTAACCAAAAAATAAATATGAAAAAAATCAAGAAAAGTGATTAGAATTTTAGATAAGCTAGATATGATAGATATTTGAAGAAAACTGAATGGAAATAAAAAGGAATAGATATTTTTTTCTCAGAAGTTTATGGTACCTTTACAAAGAGTGACAATATATTAAAGCATGAAATTTTACAGCTGAAAGCAAAAAAGTATAAATTTCAAATGCTTGCTTTATAGACCACAATGAAATAAAATTATATCTAATAAGGGACCAAAAATTTAGGAAACTTAGGAAAAAACTAATTGGAGACTAAACAACCTAATCTTAAAGAATAAGTGGATTAAAGAACAAATTGCAGTAACAATCAAATTCATTAAAGAAAATGAAAATAATGAGACAACAAATCAATAATTATGGTACACAGCAAAAGCAATAATCACAGGAAAATTTATATCTCTAAATGCTTACATCAATAAAATAGAAAAAAGCAGACTAATGAAATGGGCATGAAAAAAAGGGAAAAAAATTTAAAATTTTCAAGTAAACACTAAATTTGAAATCCTATAAATTAAAGATGTAATTAATAAAATTGAATATAAGAAAACTACTGAATTAATAAAATTAGGAGTTAACACAAAAAACCAATTATAAGAAGTTCTTTTGCCCAATTATATCAATAAATGTAATTATTTAAGTAGAAATGAAGAATACTTAAAAATGCAAATTATCTAGAATAGCTTTAACTTTGTCTGGGATCCTGATTACTATTCCTGCCTTTTTTTTTTTTTCTTGCAATGGCTGAGGCATAATAATTTCCATTCCAGCTCTTTATTTTAACTGTACATCTCTCTCATTTTAAAATGTGTTTTTTGTAAAGAATATATTGAAAAATTCTGTTTTTAACTCATTTTGCTCTCTTTCTATTTTATGGGTAAGTTCATTCCACTCTCATTTAAAGATTATGACTATTTGTGTATTGCTCTCCATTCTGTTTTTCCTCATTATTTTCCTTCTGCCTCTCTCTTTTTACCTTATCATTCTTCTAAGTTTACTTCTAACCATCACCTGCCTTATCCACACTTTTAAAGAATCTAAATTGACCTATTTTCGAAAAAGAAATTGAACAGCCATAAATGAGGTTCCTAAGATTTACAGTGGAATTTTGTTAAATATTTAAATTATATATAGATGTATAAATTAAATTAAATATCTAAAGGCTAATTCCAATATTAAATAAATTATTTGGAATCCTATCAAATTCCTTTCATGAAACATTTGTGATAACTGATACCTAAACCAGGAAGAAAAAAAAAAAGAAAATTATAGACCAATTTCATTAAAAAATATGGAAGTAAAAATCCTAAATAAAATACTAGCTAAAAGATTACATGGATATATTCACAAGGATTATACATTATGAGCAAATGGAATGCTGGGATGCGTCAGCATAAGGAAACCTGTTAACATAACTGTGAGAAGTAAAATTGTAAGGATTTTTTTCATTTCCACAGATGAAAAATTTCAGGCGTATAGCCTCCCTCTCTGTTGCCATGGTAGAAAAGAATGTGATGTAAATTTTAAGGTCAGTACATCCTGGTTGAAGAGAATTAAAGAATGTCTTAAATCAACAGAAGTAATGGCAGGGCTAGCTGAGTGCAAATGACCTGGATTTATGCCTCAGGCAAGCAAAATTTTTATAACTGAGCATGCTTAATAAGCCTCATGCATATTAACTTCTCCTTTAAGGAGAAAACATCCACCATTTTTGAACATATGATAATGTGGCAAAGAGAAGGGAGAAACATAGAAGCATAAAAAGGAGCGCATATAATGGTAGTGTCATGAAATATTAGATTTTGGAAGAGTCTTCTTTAATGGAAATTCTGAGGAGGGGATGAGGAGGCAGAACAAGTTTATGGAATATAGCTGCTGGTTCTGCCTTCTGTAATCTACCTCCTCAAAGGGGTATGACATTCACTTCTTGCAAGAAACATAATAATTCCTCCACTCTAAGAATTTGGATTTGAAGTTTTCATTTTTAACAATAATTGATTATATCAATAATAAAAATAACCAAAAATATCATATAATCATATCAATAGATGCAAAAAGTAAAGTACAATACTCATTTCTATTAAAAACAGTAAGTTTAGGTATAAACCTAAACCAGCAAGAATAATTTATACTGGGGATAAGCAAGAAGGCTTCACAATGAGATCAGGTGTTTAACAAGGATGCCCAACATCACCTATATTCAATATTGTATTGAAAATCTGAGCAATAAAAGAAGAAAAAAAAATAGAAGTAATCAGAATGAGCAATGAGGTAATAAAATTATATCTCTTTGTATATGACATGATGATATAAAGACTCAAATATTATCTGAAATAATTAAAATTTTCATCAAAATAGCAGAAGATAAAATAAATCCACATAAATTACCATCATTCCTATATATCGTCAACAGGACCCTGCAGAAGGAAACAGCTATAGAAACCCCATTTAAAATGAAATACCTGGGAGTACACCTAACAGTGACTATGTGAATAAAAATCATTTTAAAAAAACCAAACAACTATGCATACAAATAAAATCATATTTAAATAAATGGAGAAATATTAACTGTTCGGGTATGCAAGATCAACATAATAAAAATGACAATCTTATCAAAATGTATCTATTCTATGCCATCCCAACTGAATTACCAAAAAAAAAAAATATTTTATTGAGTTACCAAAAAATAAATTATTGAGCTAGAAAAAATAATAAAATTCATGTAGAAGAACAAAAAATCAATAATATCAAAGGTATGTATGAATGGAAAAAATTTTCAAGGAAGGAAGCTTAGCTGTATCAAATCTTAAACTATATTATAAGGCAATGATTTTCAACACCATCTGGTACTAGTTAAGAAATAAAAAGGTAGATTAGTGGAAAATAATACACATACAATTTACAGAAGCAAATGAATATAAGACTAAGTTTTTAGGACAAGAATTCATTATTTGGTAAAAATTGTTGGAAAATCTGTCTGGCAGAAATTGGGCATAATAGAACAATATCTTATACCATTTACCAAGATAAGGTTAAAACAACAACTCCCCCATCACATACAAACAAACATGACCTTAGAAATTAAAAGAAATTTTTTTCAAGAAAATCTGAAGAACATGGAACATATTACCTGTTATTAGACTTAAGGATAGGTGAACACCTTATGAATACACAAAGGATAGAGAACATTATGAGATATAACATGGCTAATTTTGAGCACATTAGGTTAAAAAGATTTTGTATAATGCACAAACTGGAGGGAAATACTTTTCATGAGTTCTTCAGATAAAGATCTCATATCTCAAACATATAAAGAATTTTGTCAAATCTGTAAGAATACATGTCATTCCCCAATTGATATAGGGTCAAAGGATATGAACAAATAGTTTTTAAAATAAAAACACCAAAACAATTTATAGTCATATAAAAAAAGTTCTACAGAATTATTGATTATAGAAATGCAAATTAAAACAGTCTTAGGGTATCAGATTTGACTAAAACAACTGAAGGGTAAAGTTACAAATGTTGGAGGAATGCAGAAAAGCTAGAATTCATTGTTGGTGAGAGTGTGAAGTGACCCCACCATTTTGGAGGGCAATCTAGTATTATGTCCAAAGAGTTATTAAACTGCCTATACTCGGGGCAGCTAGGTGGCGCAGTGGATAGAGCACCAGCCCTGAAGTCAGGAAGACCTGAGTTCAAATCTGGTCTCAGACACTTAATATTCCCTAGCTGTGTGACCCTGGGCAAGTCACTTAATCCCAATTGCCTCAGCAAAAAGCAAAAAAAAAAAAAAAAAAAAAATTACTGCCTATACTCTTTGACCCAGCAAGACCACTACTAGGCCTATGTCCAAAGATAATTAGAGAAAAAAGAAAAATAACCCGTATGTTCTAAAATGTTTATAGAAGCTCACTTTGTGGTGACAAGGAATTAGAAACTGAGGAGATGCATATTAATTGGGGAATGGCTAAATAACTTATGGTATGTGACTGTGATAGAATACTAGTGTGCTCTAAGGAATGATGAGCTTGATCTGAGAAAAAAATGAATAGATTTGCATGAAATAATGAAGAGCAAAATAAGTCATTTTGACTTTTATAAATACTCAAATTAACTATAAAGGATCTATGAAGGAAGACACTATCTGCATCTAGAGAAATAAATAGTGATAAATAGAAGGGATGTATCAATTATCAAGTAATATCTAAACAAACTGTGGTACTTGTTCATGATGGAATATTACTTTGTTATAAGAAATGATGAGCTGGGATGATTTTAGAAAAAAGCATGCAAAGACTTGTACAAAATAATGAAAAGCAAAATGAGCACAATCAAAAGAATGTTGTATACAGTAACAGGAATATTGTTTAAGAACAACTTTGAACAACCAAGTTATTCTATTATGAATATCCAAATTAATTGCAAAGGTCCTATGAAAGAAGATACTGTGTGTATAAATATATATACACACACATACATATATACAAGTGTATATATACATGCATATACATGTGTATATATATAATATGCATACTTGTATGAACATTTATGCATATAATATAATATGCACATATATATAGTATTTGTAGTCTAATGGAGGGTGGAGATGGGGGAAAGGAGGTAGTGAGAATAAAAAAGTTACATGTTAACTTTGTTGTATATTTAAAATAGCAAGTTACATGTAATAGAACTACAGTTTCAGTTTCAAAAAGATGACAAATGTGATTAATACAAATAAACATGGAAAGATCTACATGAATAGAGTGAAATAAGCAAAATACACTATGACAATTTAATAAAGGACAACTACACACAAACAAAAATCATCTTCAATGATTGTATTATTCCATAGATGTCTAAATTCCTTGGTCTTACATTAAAACTCCTTAAACAATTTGTAACTAGGACCCTTTTAGAATTATTTTCTCTTATGCCTATAAAGAAGCCTTCTACTAGTTTAATGACTGTACCTCTTTTAAATTTAGTTTTGATAATCTGATAGGTATGAGGTTGAATCTCAGATTTATTTTTAAAAAATTAAATGTTTTGTTTTTACATTGCCTAAATTCATTTTCAAAACTATTTTTAAAAAAAGTTTTATTTTTACACTTCCTAAATTTCTCCCCACATTTCTTCTCCTCCTTCCCAGTTATTCAAGTGTATCAAAGAATATTTTCTAAATATAGAGAAAAATAATTAGAAAACATATACAAACTTGCACACCCATGGACCTTCTTTCTCTACAAAGTAGTAGGAGCTGGTATTTCTCACATTTCTTCTTTGGGCTTTGCAATATTTTTGCAATATAAACTTTTGCTTGTTATATGGCATTGCAGTCACTGTATAAATACATTGTGTATTGTGCCCCGCTTATTACTTCAATCTATTTAGTTTGTGCTTCTTTGTATTCATCATATTACTTATTTTACCTTTGTAGAAATACTAAGGCTTACCATTTGACACATACTCCTTTTACTTAAATTTACAATATTTCTCTTCCCTTCTACTCTTCTTTTTCACAGTACAGTAATTCTCCCATCTGTAAAAGCTTAAAACCTTAATTTTCATTCAATTCCTCTTTTATCCCTCACCAAATGACTAAAATTCACCCTGAAAAACAAGAAGGATTAGACAGGAGTCTCATATCAGCACTTAAGGATTCGCAGTTATATCATTTCAAAGGACTGTAAGAAATATATACATAACCACTCACCCTTTTTCCCGGTTATTCTTACTATTAAACTAAGATGTCAAATTACTTGACCAAAGCTAAGGTATGATAAGCATGCAAAAAATGAAATTTTTTGTTGACATTTGAAGGAAGTCAGGGAAGCCAGAAGGTGGAGATAAGAAGAGAAAGACAGTTTCAAGTATGGGATACTGTCAGTGAAAATGCTTAATTGGAAAATGGAATGTCTTGTCAGAAGAACAGGAGGGAGATCCCTATCACTGGATCAGAAAGTATGTGGTAGAAAATAAGAAGACTTCTTGAAAAGGAAGAAAACACCATGTTTTTGAAATGCCTTAAAAGCTGAAATTTTTTATTGAACCTGTAAGTAATGGGGAATCACTGTAGTTTATTGAATAGAGAAAGTAAGATGGATAGGCCTGTACTAATTTAGGAAGATTACTTTGATAGAGTACAAGTTAAATTGAAATGCAGAGATAACGAGGGTCTACATCAGGGTAATAGTGTCAAAGGAGGAGGACCCAAATTAGAGAGCTGTTACAATGGCACAATTTAGAGGACTTGGCAACTGACTGGATAGAAAAGACAAAATGGATAAAAATGCAACAAAACATACAAATTCTAGCATTTTTAACTGTTCTACATTAATAATAAATCAAGCAAGCAATAAGTATTTATTGTCAATCATATGCCAAGCACTGTGCTTAAGCACTGGGGATATAAAAAGTGGCACCCCCCCCAAAAAAAAACCTAGTCCCTCTACCCTCAAGGAACTGAGAATCTAATGGGGGGACAATAAATTTATACCAAAACAGAAACAGATAAAAATATCAAACCCCACATACAGGATAAAGTGCAAATAATTAACAGGGGCACCATAATTAAGTTAATTGGAAAAAGTTTCTTATAGAAGATATTATTTTAATTGGGACTTAAACAAAGCCGACTTGAGAGAGAAGTTAAGCAGGAGAGGAGGTTTAGGGAAAAGGTTATGAGTTCAGTTTTGGATATGCTAATTTAAGATATCCAGGGGATATCTACTTTGAGATATTCAACTAGCAGTTGGAGATGTGAAAGTGAAAGTCAAGTGAGAGGTTAAGGCTGAATAAATAGCTCTGAGAAACCTCTACATAGAAATGATAACTGAAACCATGGGGCTCATGATCCCAAGAGAAGGTGTATAGAGGAAGAAGAGAAAAGAACCCAGGGCAGAAGTTTGGAAGACAGCCTGGTTAGCTGGTGTGACCTGGACAAAGATCAGAAAAGGCAACTGAGAAGGAGCAGGTTAGAAAACCAGAAGTAAGCACTATCAGGAGAGCTCTATCCATTATACAACCTAGCTCTTTCTAACAATGTCAAAGGCTACAGAAAGGTAAGAAAGGATGAAGTCTGTGAGGAAGTCATTAGATTTGGAAATTAAAAGATTAGTAACTTTGAAGACAACAGTTTCAGTTGATTAATGAATTTGGAAACCAGATTGCATGAAGTTAAAAAGTCAGTGAAAGAAAAAGTAGAATGATTCCTATTTATATTCTTCAAACTGTGAAGTGGTGCAGAGAAGAATGTTTTCTTATAGTAAAGAAGACCTGAGTTCAAATAGACTCAGATATTTATTAGCAGTGTGCTCCTGGATTGTCACTTGACTTACTCACCTTACTTTCCTCATCTGTAAAATGGAAATAGAAGCACTTACCCTCATAGAATTAAGAGAATCAAATAAGATAATGTGTACAACTCTTTGGAAACCTTAAAGTGCTTTATAAATGCAAGCTATTCCTATTATCATTATTCTAAACAAAGAGATACCATGTATGTAAAAAATATACAAAAGAAGAACTGAATAAATTCTAAGTAATTAGGGAGGGAAGATGCTAGTAAATGGGAAAATCAAGACTTCACATAGGTGATAATGCTTGAGTTATGTCCTAAAGGAAGAAAGAATTTTAAAAGGGGGAAGTAAGAAGAGGGCACATTCCAGGGATGGAACATAACAAGTATAAAGACACTTAAGAGGTATAATTGAGTGCCATATGTGATGGACAAAGCAAAGGCCAACTAGACTGAATCATAGCACGTTGGAAGTAAGGCAAATGGAGGCTGGAAAGATACACTGCAGCCAAGTTGGGAAGGGCTTTAAAAGCAAATCATAGGGCAATAGCGGTAAAATGAAATTTACTAAATAGGAGATCTATACTTCAAGAAAATCACTTGGGTAGCTATGTAGAATTATTCACTGGAAAAGAGAAAGACTTAAGGTAGGGAAGTCAATTAGGGAACCACTGCAAAAAGTGAGAAGTTACGGAAGCCTGAGTTAGGATAGTGGCTATGTGATTAGAAAAAAAAAAGATGGGACTAAAATTCAAATCTAATGATTTCTAGCCCTAAGTCACTTAGAACATAACACACTGTCCCTACTAAATGATGATCTCTACTATTGGCAAATTATTAATTCAATCTCCAAAGAAGTACCACCTTGTGTACAGGGACAATGTGGCAGAGCTTAAAAGTTCTACCTCAGATATTACTAGTTGTGTGATAATTCACTTAGCTTTTCTAAACATGTTTCCTAAGTACTAAAATAGGGATGATAATAATGCCTGCCTCACAGAATTATTATCAAATTCAAATGAAGTAATGGAAATAAAGCAATCTGAAAACCTTGAAGTTGCTGACAGCATATAAATATCAGTAACAGTAATAGGAGGAGGAGCAATGATTACCATCACACCAAGAGATTCCATCCACTATAAAGAATACATTGCTAAACTCTAACCTAGAACACTGTTTAGAATTGTTATAGCCCAGTAAACTTATCTAAACCAGAAGTACATACCTGGGGTAAATGTTACTAGTACCTTTTCTTTTTTGTCCTTGGTGTCTTCTTATTTCTTTGTATTTCCCTCCTGTTCTGGGTTATTTTTTTCTTCCTACTAATTCTTCCTTTTCCTACCATAGGGCTTAAGAGTTACTGTGTTAAAGTAATTGCTAACTAAAATTTAGTGTATAGAGTTTGAAGTTTCCATCTTTTTTCCAATAAACCCTAATATAGTAAAAAATATATAGTGTGAATTATCAAGCATAGTGGCAATATTTCAATTTAACAATTCCCTCTCCTTTTCAAGGGTTCATTAATATGAAGCTGAACTAAATCATCTAGAAGATCTCTTCAAACTCTAGATTTATTTTGGAATGGAGTCAGGGATTATAGTAATATATGAAATATATGTAGGGCTTTCAGGTTTACAAAGTACTTTAAGTAAAATATCTCACTGGATTCTCACAATAACTCTATTAGGCAAAAACTGGAATTATTCTCATTTTACTAGATGAGGAAATTAAGACAAAGAGATCAAGTGTTGGGGCAACCATGTAAAAGAACTAGTAAGTATTTAAATCCAATTCTCTTGGGATTCCAAGCCTAAAAGCTCTTTCTACTCAACTTATTAATGTTATCTCTAAATGAAATTTAAAGAGTAAGAAGGTAAATTAAAGTTGTAATTATTTCACCATACCTTTCATAAAGTACCTACAATCATTTCAGTGAGCCTTAAATTTTTAAAAATTATATTAACTAGTATTTAATACATTTATTAACATTAACATATTTTATTATTAATAAATATTTAATTAACAATAATTCAAAGATAGAAACTCAAGACTGATGAGCCACTTTGAAGATGTGGGTAAATCAAGAAAACAAACATGCTTGATGTCTCTACTTCAAAATGGTAGGGTACTCAGCTAAAGAAACAAAACACATCTCTGTTTTACAAGTTTTTCCATAATAAACTGCAGTTCTCTTATAATCGCAGACTAAATAAAAACTATTTAGTTAACTGTTTCTCTAACAAACTAAAGAGAAATACCAAGTCATAGTTTACTGTTCTCTCATGATAATGGTTCAAAGACAAGATTATAAAGGCAGAATTTGAAAACATGGACCTCTCAGCACGATTCACTGTTACAAATTTAAGGTTTTGCAGTACTGAAAGGCAGTTTAACCAAAGCACTGAAATAGAAAAGGCACTGGACCTGGAGTCATAAGATCTGAGATCAAATCTAGCCTACATGGTCCTAAGTGTATCTTTTTAAATGATGTCTACCTCAGTTTCCTCAACTCATAATGGAGATAATAAAGGCACCTTCTTCCCAGGATTGCAGACACAATCAAATTAGATAATATTCTGTGAGCTCTTGGCACACAGAAGACACTTAATAAATACTTCTTCCTTTCCTCTTCCGCATGGGAAAAAAAAAAACTTAAGTTATCAATATTTTAACTCTAGGAACATCAGACCCGTTTTTTTTTTTTTTGTTTGTTTTGTTTTAATTTGATTTGATTTGATTTGGTTTGGTTTGGTTTTTTTGAAGGGGTAAACTGTCAAAAATGGAACAAGGTCAAACTTAGGAGACAAAAGATTTCTATGGCAGGTGAATTTGGTCAAAGAGGTTTCCTCTCTTCTTCAGCCATAGCTTCTAACCTAAGAAAGTCAGCAAAACAAAAATCCTCACAGAAAGGATTCACCTAGCTATTTCTGACCTTAAAGTCAAAATTAAGTGCATAAAGAATAAGAATTGTACTTTCTTTTAAAAAAAAAATTCATTAGTATAAGAATCAAAAATCAACCCGAGAGAGGGGCAATATAAACAAGCCCCCAGCAAGA
>JAJPUD010005879.1:39282-87877 GCA_023553655.1 Myrmecobius fasciatus
CACTTCCTAAATACAGGGGGGATGGGGTGACCTGACCAGGAGGTTAGGGGACAAGGAGGAAAAATGAAAGAAAGGGAAATAGAGGCAGAGATGGGCCGGGGACGAGGGGCTGCAGGGGAGAGGAGGGAGGGAAGGAAAGGGGGAAGGGGGGAAGAAGCCAGAATAAGTCAACAAACGTGAGCGTGGCGCGCGGGGGCGGGGGCGGGGGCGCGCCCACTCGGACCGCCGGAGTTCCCTTACCTTCTGGGAGGTGCTCTGCTGCAGTACATTCTGCTCCACGGTCATGGCCCCCGCAGCTGCTGCGGCGGCGGCTGCTGCTGCTACTACTGCTTCTGCCGCTCCTCCTACTTGTCGCCCTCCTTCCTCTCTCGGCTGCCTGGCTCTCGCTCGGAGGCTCTCGGTGTCTTCTTCTCTCCTCCCTTCCTCTTCCTCTTCCCCTTCCCCCCCAGGACAGCTCGGCCAGGCTCCGGGTGAGGATAGCGGGCAGGGGATGAAAGTGGGTTCTGGCGACTGGGGTCTGGGAGGGAGGGAGGGAGGAAGAGCCGGGGCAAGGGGAAGAGGGAGCAGAAGGGCGGTCCTGGATTCAGCGCAGCACGCCCAGGGCGCCCCGACGAACCGGGGCCATGGGAAAGAAAGGGAAGGTAGAAGGGAAAGAGAGAGGGTGAGCAGGAACTCCGAAGCCTAAGAGACCGCGGCGGGCGGCGGCAAAGCGGAAGCCCGTCACTCACTGGGCTGAGCTGAGCTCTGGGAGACAGAGAGGGAGGGAGTGAACCGAGGGGCTGACGGACTAAAAGGAGGGAGTGGCCGGGTCCGGAATGGCGCTGTCCTCCTGCCCCTCCCCTCCCCCAACTGCCGTCACTACCTCTCCCCTTGTGGCCCCGCCGGCCCCCTCCTTCTTCCTCTCTTCTTTTCTCTCTCTGGGCTGGACGGCCTTCCTCGCGGTCCTGCTTCCCTCTTCCCCCCACCCTCCGCCCTCGGAGTTCACATTGTGACTGTGGAGGGTGCCGCAGCCCCTCGGGACACACCCTGCGCCCCGGGCAGGAGGACAGACCTCTTTTCCTCTCGCCGGCCCTGGGGCCTGAGCCCCCCCTTCCGGGTTGCAGTCCCAGACTCTAAATGAAATCTCCGATTCTGGCCTCGGTAAAAAAAGACCCTCCTCACGGTCTGATTGTCCTGACTTCTGTTCCGGGAGGACACCCTCCTCCCTAGGGCTTCGGACACTGACACAGACACTCGCGACCGCTTCTTGGAGTTTGCTCCATCCATCCTTTTTCTTCTGTCCGTCTCGGAGCAAATATCCCTCCCCCTGGTCTTCATGAACTTCATTAAGAACCTCCTGCACGCCGCCCTTCTTTCTAGGAATTTAACCAGAAGAAACAACTCTAGGCAGATTCAAGTGGGAATCACGCAAAGGACTGGAAACCGGATAGGTGGGACCCGGTTTCTAAACTGTCAGTTGTGATTCTGCTTAACCGCCCCCCCCCCCCCCAGCTCCTCTAGGACAAATAATATCTGCTGGGCTGTAGCAAGAACTGAATAAGAAGTGTTCTCTACAGCATGGGTGAGGGGACAAAATGTTGAGTTTGGGGTTTTTAAGACAAAATAGTGACATAATTCATAATTCAGCTATACCTTAAAATATTGCCAAATTAGGTTAACGATTTAAAAATAGTTACAGCTGTATATATGACTTCATTCTTGGCTACACATTCCCTTCCCCATACGTAGAAGGGGGGGGGCACCAATCTGAAGGCAATTAGAAATTTCTGGCAACAAAAACAGCTTCAGATTCACTGTCTGAGGGGGGAAATTGGAGAGGAATTAATATTAGCATAAACTGTATATTATGAATGTAATTTCAATTATAATTCAGAGTCATTGGCCCATTTTTTTGTTTTACTTAATGGCCTAGTTTGTCAACAGATAAATATATTATCACTTTAAAAAATTTGGATTTCAGTTTTATTTGAAAACTTGCGGATGTTAACTAATCAAAATTTTACCATGATCATATTTATGGTATTGAAGTAGGTAATTATTTTTTCAAGACCACTTAAACACTAATAAAAATTTTAAATTATAATTAAAATTAAGATTTTTAAATTATTTTAAAATTTAAATTATAATTAAGATGAAATAAATGCTTTAAATTATCTCTACTCTGATTCAAAACAGGGAAAGTTATTAATCCTAAAGACCATTAGGTGAAAACGAATTTGTACCAATCTTCTTTGATATTTTCTTTGAATCTATTTTCATATGTAACTATAAATATACTTGACTGACAAAATACTTTACAGAGAAGGAAACTGAAGCCCAGAGAAATTAAGTGATTTATTCAAGGTCATATAGGAGATACCAAAGTTGTCAAAGTCATAATCCAGTATTCAATCATGGATAGATAGATAAATATGTTTTCCTACATTACAAGTCATAGCATTTGTCCAGAATATTCAAAGTTTAAGGAAAACCAAATGACCCCAAACTGAAAATAGATTCAGAATAATATTACTACTACAGTAGCCAATGTCTTGTTCCCCCTAGATGTAAATGGTAAAAAATTGGTAATAAATTCCTACAATTTCATCTAATTCGTTATTTCTTGAGCACTAGGCTTCATATTTTTTTGTCTCAAACTGCTAGTAATTTTTCATCAAATAAAACCTTTTCTAGAGTAACTACATTTTTTTACCTGAATCATAATAAATTTCTTATCTTTCATATCAATTATATTTTTAAAGCTTTAAAAAAAACACAATAGTACCTAGAAACATACAGATCATTAAATACTTTTAACTACCTTATTATATCACAATTTTTAAAGTTTACTGTTTTCATAGTGACCAAAAAAAGAATAGATGATACTCTTATTAAGTATACAATTAATTCAAAGGAAATAATGTTTTCTATTGTCATATTGTTCAGGAAGTTTACTGAGAGCAGGGTGTGCAGTCTTTAAAAAGGTGGACATCCAATTGAGATGGAAAATGTGTAAGAAAATAACATTTGAAGTGAGACAAAATAATGATAACTGATTTATGTAGCAATTGGAAGTTTGTCTCAAAGTCTGTAATGATAATAGGAAAACATTAAGGAGCAGATAATTATGAGTTTGTCCACTGGATGAAAGGCTTGAAACTATTATGAATTCCAAGCTTTTATTATTAGTATTTGAATAAAGCTTTCAATTTATTGACATTTTCAGTTTGAAGGTGTAAAAGACTTCTGTGAAGTGGAAATTTAATTCAATCTATTAGAGGGATCCCAAAAAGTCTTACTATAGTCTTATAATAGGCTATTGCTTTACAGAGAGTTCTTTGGAAATAAGTTATACATTGAGAAATAGATTGATCCTACCAATTGAATGTCAAGTGTTTTCCCCACAGACTTTGTCCAACTTAGATTTGCTCTCTCCTAATCAAATATTCCTCAAAGATCCCAGATTCTGTATTCCATGATCTTTGTTCCGAATTGTGCACATGGTAGACCCCAACTGTAAATATGGGTAGAAATGAAAACAAGTTCCTCACTAGGCTATGTTGGCGGATAGTCATATAAATCAGAATGTGATTAAAAGCAGCAGTGTCAAACTCAAGTAGAAGTGGAAGCCACTAAACCATACATAAGGATGACTGCATGTTGACTTTGAAAAACACATGGTACCACTATTTATTCTGTTAACTATTTCATAGTTACAGTTTAATGTAATTAAAATGGTTCACACTATACTTAGTTCTGCAGTATTTTTGACACTCTTGGAACAGGATTTTATAATTATTTAATCCTCTTCATTCTCACCTTTGGAGAGCACAATGGTTCAGCATATGCTACTTCCAGACACTCGATTCCAAACTTTCCAAGGGGGAGAGGGGATAAGTAAGGGGATAATTGAGAATTAAATTTGAAATCTGAACACTGTATCTTGTTTGATTTATACATACTTGACAGGTAACTTTGTTGCAAAGTTTTCATCCTTTACTAGCTACTTGGGAGACTTAGACTAGAGTTAAGAGCAAAAGCATACTGGATCAAATATGCTTTTAAGCTTTATGGAGCCAGTTTATTCAGATTTGGAAGTTGTAACATCTGGAATTTGTTTCCATTTATTAGTATTTTGCTTTTTTTCCTCAGGAAATTATAATTTTTAGGGAGTTGGACCAAGAAACTTCTTATAGCCCATGAGTCTATTAACTCTTGGAAATTAGGATAAAAGAAAAAAAGGTTTTATTTAACTTATTTTTACCCAAGCCATTTTGAGAGCAACAACAATGTTTGTATTAAAATAGGAGAGTCATTTGATAAGAATATCACTTACTTTTTTTCTTGGCTCAACCTGACCTGATAGAGATTTTATTGTTGAAGCTTCTCCCTCCAGATGTAGTCTGCCATCTGTCCAGACCTCAAAACTGTTTCTTGCCCACATCGTTTATAGTGTGCATTAAGACCTTACTCTAATTGTGATATTTAATGAATACCACCATATATGGGCTTACTTTCTGTCTTTTCCAGTCATACATGTCCCTAATGATGTCTCAGCATCATTTCTCACACTTAAGTTACTGTTGGTAATGTAATACAGCATACTTGTATCCACCTAATTGTCTTTTCATTGCCTTTTGAGTCACCTACAGTGAAGTTCTAGGATTCTTACACAAAGCTTTACAAGAATAATGGTGTTTTTAAAATGGGGACCTTTGTAGCAATAATACATTTATTTATCATAGACATTTCTGGACATTTTTGCAAATTTTATTTAATCCATCAGCAGTAGCCTGTCCAGTAAAGTTAATTGTGATCATCTGAACACTGCATTCTTTGCTCTTCTGAGCTCAGGGAGGTGGTCCATCTGCAGAAAGTTATTAGTAAATAGGATCTATAGAACCTCCTGAAACAGGGTATAGCACTACAAAGTTGGTGATAAGCATGCATGGGAACATTGAACATGAGAATGCAGACTGCCAGAGAATTAGGATATAGAGAAGAGAAAGCAGGGCAATGGATAATGAACTACCCCACTGCTCTTATTACAAGCTGCTTACCTTTGACTTAACTCAATAACTAGGCATCAAAGCTAATAGACTTCCCATATTGAAAAGGAAGAACTGGGTGAATCCATGTACCTCACCTGCATGAAGAAGGGCATCTGAGTAAAATTTTGCCAAGTCCAGAACACAGCCGTCAACCAGAGTGCAACAGCTGTGAAGAGGTCATTCTTACTAACTGTCAAGCAGTTGCCATCCACAAAGCCGGCAAACCAACTCAGCTGAAGCAGCAAGTTAGGAGAGAGGAAGCAGCATGTGCCAGTATAGTCAAAACACGATTACTTTGACTTTGACCTACCATCTCCTCTCATACCCTGATAGAGCTAGCCCAAGATCTTGAACCCAAGAGCTTTGGGAATAATAATACTCTCCAAACTACCAGACTTGCTTTCAATCAAGTACCACGCCCCCCCCCAAAAAAAAGTGGGAGAAAAGTCAACCAAAACTGCTGACCAACTGCCATTAGGTAAATAAAGAACCCCTAGGAGACACAACACTTCACATGACCTGTCTTGCTTCTAGTGCAGCCCTTACAACTATTATCACAGGAAACATCCTATGGAGTAGGGGTCATTCATCATTCCAAACTGTTATTCACAGGGCAGGCAAGCTGCTTAGCTGAAGCACCAAGATAACTCTCTGAAAGAGAAATAGGAGACAGTATATGCCAGGTAAGTCGCACCACTGTCACCACCTTTACTACTATCTCACCTTCCTATGGAAATAGCCTAGGATTCTGATTCCAAGAGCCCTGGGAATAATAATGCTTCCAGCCTAGTTCTCCCAGGTATTTTTTTTTATTAAAGCTTTTTATTTATATAACATATGTATGGGTAGTTCCCCAGCATTGATCTTTACAAAGCTTTCCATTACAAATTTTACCCCCAGTTCCCTCCCCTCCCCTAGATGGCAGGAAGTCCACTACATATTAATAATGTTGAAATGCTTGACAAGTTATGAAAGAAAAATCCTATCTACAAGAAAAAAAAGAAAATCAGAGAAAGGCCACACAATGCAAGCAAATGTCAATAGAGATCATGAAAATGTTACGTTGTGGTCCATATTTCATATCCCTCTCTCTGGGTGTATATGGTTTTCTTCAGTGAACAATTGGAACTGGTTTGAGACAATTCTTTGTTGCAGAGAGCCATGTCCATCAGAATTGATCATCATGTAATACTGTTGTTGCTGTGTATGATCTGGTTCTGCTCGTTTCACTCAGCATCAGTTCATGCAAGTCTCTCCAGGCCTCTCTGAAATTGTCCTGCTAGTCGTTTCTTACAGAGCAATAATATTCCATAACATTCATATACCATAATTTATTCAGCTACTCTCCAATTGATGGGCATCCCTTCAGTTTCCAATTTCTATCCACTACAAAAAGGGCTGCCACAAACATTCTTGCACATGTGGGTCCCTTTCCCTCCTCTAAGATCTCTTTGGGATATAGGCCCAGTAGAAACACTGCTGGATCTAAGAGTATGCACAATTTGACACCTTTTTGAGCATAGCTCCAAATTGCTCTCCAGAATGGTTGGATCCATTCACAGTTCCACCAACAATGTATTAGTGTCCCAGTTTTTCCACATCCCCTCCAACATTCATTGTTACCTTTTCCTGTCATTTTAGCCAATCTGACAGGTGTGTAGTGGTACCTCAGAGTTGTCTTAGTTTGCATTTCTCTGATCCATAGTGATTTGGAGCAACTTTTCATATGACTAGAGATGGTTTTAATTTCATTATCTGAAAATTGTCTGTTCATATCCCTTGACCACTTATCTATTGAAGAGTGGCTTGAATTCTTATATATATGAGACAGTTCTCTATATATTTTAGAAATGAGGCCTTTATCAGAACCATTAAATGTAAAGATGATTTCCCAATTTCATGCTTCCCTCCTAATCTTGTCTGCATTTGTTTTATTTGTACAGAAACTTTTTAATTTAATATAATCAAAATTATCCATCTGGTGTTCAATTAGGAGTTCCAGGTCTTCTTTGGACATAAATTTATTCCATCTCCACAGGTCTGAGAGATAAACTATATTACGTTCCTCTAACTTGCTTACAAAGTCCCTCTTTATAATCCCTCTTTATAATCATGAATCCATTTAGATCTTATCTTGGTATGTGGTGTTAGGTATGGGTCAAGCCCTAATTTCTTCTACACTAGTTTACAATTTTCCCAGCAGTTTTTGCCGAATAGTGAGTAATTATCCCAAAAGCTGGGGTCTTTGGGTTTATCGAACACTAGATTGTTAAGGTTATTGCCTAGGTTGTCTTGATAACCTATTCTGTGCCACTGATCGACTGCTCTATTTCTTAGCCAGTACCAAACGGTTTTGATGACCGCTGCTTTATAATATAGTTTTAGATCTGGTACAGCAAGGCCACCTTCATCTGCCTTTTTTCATTAATCCCCTTGAAATCCTTGACCTTTTGTTCTTCCAAATGAACTTTGCTACTATTTTTTCTAGATCTGTAAAATAATTTCTTGGGAGTTTGATTGGTATGGCACTAAATAAGTAGATTAGTTTGGGTAGTATTGTCATTTTTATTATGTTCGCTCTGCCTACCCGTGAGCACTTAATATTTTTCCAATTGATTAGGTCTGATTTTATTTGTGTGGAAAGTGTTTTGTAGTTTAGTTCGTATAGTTTCCGACTTTTCCTTGGCAGATAGATTCCCAAATATTTTATCCTATCATCTGCTATTTGGAATGGAATTTCTTTTTGTATCTCCTGCTGCTGAATTTTGTTGGTAATATATAAAAATGCTGATGATTTATGTGGATTAATTTTGAATCCTGCCACTTTGCTAAAGTTGTGAATTGTTTCTAGTAGTTTTTTAGTTGTCTCTAGGGTTCTCTAAGTATACCATCATGTCATTTGCAAAGAGTGATAATTTGGTTTCTTCATTACCTACTCTGATTCCTTTTATCTCTTTTTCTTCTCTTATTGCTAAAGCTAACATTTCTAATACAATATTAAATAGTAATGGTGACAGTGGGCAGCCTTGTTTCACTCCTGATCTTATTGGGAATGGTTTTAGTTTGTCTCCATTAACATATGATGCTTGCTGATGGTTTTAAATAGATGCTACTGATCATTTTAAGGAAAAGTCCATTTATTCCTATACTCTCTAGTGTTATTAATAGGAAAGGGTGTTGGATTTTATCAAAGGCTTTTTCTGCATCTATTGAGATAATCATATGGTTTTTGTTAATTTGGTTATTAATATAATTAATTATGCTGATAGTTTTCCTAATATTGAACCAGCCCTGCATCCCTGGTATAAATCCTACTTGGTCATAGTGTACTATCCTTCTCCCAGGTATATTCTTGGAAACATTTGTGGAGATATAATCTACAGCTGCTCCTACAATAACAAGTACTGTCTTCAGTACCAAAAAGAAAGTTCTTACAACCAAAATCCTTGGCATTGTCAAGTGTTTCAACATCAAAAACTAATATAATTAGATCAGTAGAAATGATATTATATAGAATCATTGCAATTTGATTTGCTGTGTTTTACTCTACAGACCATGGGACTTTTTCTTCTGACTAGGTGATAAAATCTCCACGGAGTTTTATAACTATTAGAATGTGAGCTCCTTGAGAGTAGGGAATAATTAGTATCCTCAGGTTTTAGCAAAGTGCTTTACACTTAATAAATACACTTCTTATGCAAGCCTAAGGATATTTCATTGTGGTTGGGGTTTTTTCTTCCTTTTTTTTCTGTTTTTAGATTGTATTGACAGTTTAAATTTATGTTTCTACTTTCTGAACAGAAAACTTGCTGTTCTAAATTTGTCCTATTGCTGTGTGTTATCATTTATCACTGTTGTATGGCTGATTGATTTGGTTTTAATTGTTGTATTGCTGTATATGGTTTAAATATGATAGTAAGATACATGTTAAATCATTAGAAAACTGGTAAACAAGCCAGCTTTTTGAAAAATTTCTTTTCTTTTGTCTTTATCATCCTCTTAATTCCTCTTCATTTTCTGCCATCAGAATGGTATCATCTGCATGTCTGAGATTGTTGTTATTTCTCCCAGAAACATTAATTCTGATTTTTAATTTATCCTGCCTGGCATTTTGCATGATGAAGAAGATCTGGCAGTCTATGGAGTCACAAAGATTAGACATAACTAAATGATTAAACAACAGCAAACTCTGCATATAAGTTAAATAAGATAAAGTATCAATATTACAGTCTTATCACACTACTTTTCCAATCTTAAACCAATCAGTTGTTCCATGTTCAGTTCTAACTGCTGCTTTTTTAGCCTGCCCACAGATTCCTCTGGAGAGAAGTAAGGAGATAAGGACTTTTGAGCTGTCTTTAAATGAAAGTTGAGAGGGAAGTGCTTTATTCCCCTCCTCTACCCTCTAATCAGAAGATCAGAAGCAACTAAGGGTATTGATAAATATGAGTTACAAAGCTATCTTCAAATGATGACTTTCCTGGCAATAAGGTTTTCCTGGGGGCAGAAGAGGAGGGGGAATGATGGTAATAGAATTGAATCCAAGGAAGGAAGCTGATGGGAAATAACTCATTCTCTTAAACTCATCCTGCAGTGAGTAACAAACTCCCAAAAATCAGATCGTCTTGAACCCCAGACTATCATCATTCAAATCCATCCTTTATCCCTCTCTGCCTGCTCCCTCCTTTATTCCCATCTTCTCAATCCATTTTCCTCAATGTGCCACTAACTTTAGCTGCCTGCCTTTTCAATCTGTGCCCCCCGGAAATACTTGTTCCATAAGTAACAATATTGCTTTTGTTTTAAAACCATTATTTTTCACATTCGTTTCATCTTCTGTCCCTCAGTGAGACTTGACTCCCTTCTGATGACACAGGTAACCCTGACCTGCATATTCACTCATTCTCAACACACTGGTTAAAGTGGAAAGTTTACTCCTTATTGCCATTTACAGGCTCTTCCTTTACCTCTATCACTCAGTAAACTCAAGTTTTAGATTTATTCAGTCAATAACTATATAGATTTTATATATATGTATGTGTATGTGTATGTGTGTATGTATATATGTATATGTGTATACACACACACACATATATATATATACATACATATATATATATATATATATGTAAAATCTATAGCTATAACCACACAAACAAAATTTTAGTAGCTATTATCTACCTTCAGGATATGCCCCTTTTTTCCTGAATGATTTCAGTTCCTGGCCCAGTCTTTCCTCCTGCTCTCATATTCAGAGACTTCAGCAAATTTATCTTCCCTCAAATCTCTTTACCTTCAAGTTCTCAACTTGCTCACTGCCTATGATCTACTCTTTCACTCCACTACACACAGAAATTGTCAAACTTTTGATCATCATCCACAAATGTTCCATTTCCATGTTCAGTAGCTCTAAAATTACCTTATTTGGTCACAGTCTGTTACCATTCCACCTCTCCTAACTAGCAACTTCAAACCCTATTATTCTTCAACTTCACTGTGACTTCTAATTAATTGTTCAACTTATCATTTCTCTCCCATGCCATTACCCCTAGACTAGCTACCTTCTCCTTTCCCAATCTTGACCTGCTAGTGACTTTATACTGTCTTTTTTTTCTTTTGATTCCCTTTTCTTGCCCTGCCAAGCATCAGCCTGAAATTATTACCTCCCCACTCAAGTGCTGCCAAACAAAGCTGGAGAAGATTGTAAAACTTTTTTCATTGCAAATTTATGTTGCATAATCTCAATTGGAGTCTCACTGCAGGAAGGCAGTGTTTTAGACTCGCCTTCTATAGCAGTTTTTCCAAACCTTTCATACCACTCTCCCATAAACCAGAAGCCAATAATAGAGTGAATTAAAAAACAGAATCTTACAAAATGTTGTTGCCAAGAAACATATTGTAAACAGAGGAAGACACAGAGTGAAGGTAAAAGTCTGGAACAAAATTCATTATGTTTCATCTAATGTATCGAGAGCTTCCCTCCTCAGTTTGCTTTCCCCAGATACCTTCTGTTTCTTCAGCTCCATCCCATTCAATGAAGTAGCCTTTCTCTTGACTAAGGCAAACCTTTTTTTTATATGTGATTCCATTCCATCCAACATTATCTCGTCAATCATTCCATCTTTCATTTACTCAGTGCTTCCCTACTGCCTTCAAATATTTCCATGTCACCCCCAACCTCAAAGAATCTCACTTCATCTAACCATCCCAGTTGGCTATTATTCTGTCTTTCCTACCTTTTTTGTTTAAACTTATTTTCATTGTGTTCACTTAATGACCACTTAAAAGATCTGATGACTTTTTTAGTCCTCATTCTTTTTGATATCCTTAAAATCTTTGACATTCTCTCTTCATTCTATCTTTAAGTTTTTGTGACATTAATTTATCTTACTTTTCCTCCTACATCCCTGAACACTCTTTTGCTAGAACTTTATCTAGGCTATGCCTTTGAATCTTGGTGCCATGACCTTCAATGATCTATCTCATCGGCTCCCATGGATTCAATTATTCCTATGCTGATGCTGATGATTCTTTTTTTTTTTTCCTGAGGTATTTGGGGTTAAGTGACTATGCTGATGATTCTTAAGTTTACTTTTGCAGCTCTCCCTCCTGATTTCTGATCTTACATATGCAACTGCCTATTAGACATATTTAACTGGATATTCTGTAAACCTCTTAAACAGAACACCTCCAAAACTGTATTCATTATCTTTTCCTTCAAATCTTTCCTTCTTCCTAATTTCTCTCTTTTGAATCTTCTCAGTCACCCACGTTAAAAACTTAGATGTTTTTAGTTTCTCACTTTCTCTAACTCTCCCACAACCAATCTGTTGCCAAAGCCTTCTTTTCTTCAGCATGTTCACCACACTGTTATGGGCCCTCATAACCTCCTGCCTGGGCTATTGCAGTAACCTCCTGGTTTGTTTCCCTGCCACAAATGTCTCTTCACTTAAGTTGACTCCCCATCTAGCTGCAAAAGTGATCTTGCTGAACAAAATTCTGACCATTTTAACCATCCTTTCCCTTAATGCAAGAAAATATTTGGTACCTTTGATCCAGTGATCCCACTATTGGATATGTGCCTCAAGGAAATCCAACATGTAAAAGTTTTGATATGCCAAAATATTTATAGGAGCACTTTCTGTGGTAAAAAAAAAATGTTGGAAATAAAATCAGTTGGGAAAAGGATTAATAAATTGCTATATACTAGTATAATCAAATACTGTTCAGTAAGAATGAATTTAAGGGGAAAAGCTGATAAAGAATAAATAATAGTGGGCTGAAAGTATTTTACTTAAGCATTTAGGGAAGAGATGTAAATATTTCTAAATAGTTCGAAAAATCAAGGCTAAAAAAACTTACTGTGGAGAGTAGGCAAAATTTTACAGTGAATGCACCAAATATGCAGCATTTATACTTCTGACACAAATTTCCCTCAGTCCTAGAGAAAGGGACCTCTTCTCTTCAGATAGTTTAATCCTTTTTCAGTGGAATAGAGTTGATGTTAATCTATTAATCACTTTTGATGGAGATGTGAGGAGAAAACTGCCTTTAAATGAGTCAGTGACTAAATAACTTTGTGAGTGAAAAACAGTGACATAAATAAAAATCCAATTTCTTTTCTGCTGGGCTGATCCACTGCTAAACTGAGTCAAGTAGCTTACCCCTGTATTGGCTCAGTAGTTTTATCTACTGAGGCTACATCAGAGACTGCTATAGACTCTTACATCTGAAAATCTGTTGTCTCTTCCAGCCTTTCAAAGGTCATAGTCCTTTTGTCTTATCTTCATCAAAAGCACTGGCATAGCTGTAGGGGATTTTTCATCTGCCAGCTAGTTGGATTAAACTGAAATCAGGAAGACCTGAGTTCAAATTTGACTTCCTGTACTTACTAGTTATTCGACTGGACAAACTACTTAACCTTGGTCTGCCTCAATTTCCTCATCTGTAAAATGGCGATAATTAATTGCACATATTCTCCAGGCTTGTTGTAAGGCTCAAATGAGATAATATTTGTAAATCATTTAGCACAACATAAGACACACTGTAGGTGCTAAATATTTTTTCCCATGTAAATTATCCTGTAATTGTATTAATATAGTTTTTCTGTCTTAGAAAATGAATTCCCAATTATTTTATACATTTCATATTTATATTATATGAAGTGTTCTTCCCTATTTCTTCCTACTAGGTTTTATGGGAAGTAAACAGAAATACAGATTTTTTTGTGTATATATATAATATGTTATATCTGGCATCTTTGCTAAAGTGATTAGCTGTTTTAATTGATTTTAGAATTCTCCAGAGCTCTCTAAGTAAACCATCATAACATCAGCAAAAACCAATCTTTGTCCCTATATTTTTTTGGTCATTCTATCATGGATAGCATGTATAGCAATATACATATATATTTATATATATAAAGTAATAATAATGAACACTCTTGTTTTATCCCTGATCTTTTTAGAAAGGCTTCCAATTTATAAATATAATCTATGCTATTGGTTCATGGTTTCAGATATATGGTATTACATTAAGAGAAGGTCTATTTATTCCTATATACATTGTTTTTTGAAGAAATGGAGGTTGTAGTTTATTTTTCTTAAATGCCTTTTCTGAATCTTATTAATATGTATGTAGTTTTCCTAGTATTGAAACAACTCTGCATTCCTAAAATAAATTCAAACTGCTCAGAGTGTGTTATCTTTTGGATATGTTGCTATAGCTCCTCTGCTAATATTTCAACATTTTTGTATCCATATTCATTAGGGATATTGGTGTATCATTTTCTTTCTCATTTTTGCCTCCTATTTTAAGTACAAGATCACATTTTTAATCATAGAATTTAGTATGATTACTTCTTTTCTAATTTTAGCAATGTTTATGTAATGTTGGATTTAATTGTTTGATAGAATTTTCTTATAAATCCATCTGGTACTTTTGTAATTCCATTCCAAACTTTTGGTAGTATGTATATGACTTATTTAATTTGTTTTTCTAATATTGATTACTTCAAGATCTGTTTTTCTTGTTTTTTTAATCAGAGTATTTTATAATTTGGTAAATATTCACCATCTCATTTATGTTGTCTGTTATATTGTTACATGAGTGGGCAAAGGTTTCAAATAATTTTTTTTTGTTTAGTGTACATGCATGCACTTGTGTTCTCTCTCTCTCTCTCTCTTTATATATATATATATATATATATATATATATATATCCATCTTTTTAACATCTATTCAATGACCACTATAGATCTATCATATCTAACTTTTAAAAAATATTTTTCAGATCTTTAACTTCTTTCTAATTTCTTTTCTTATATTTGTCTAGGTTTTAAAGAAGTACATTAGGGTCTCCTACTATCACGGTGTTACTGTCAATATTTTAATTTTTCCTTTAGTTATGTAAATGCTATACCATTAGGTTCCTATATGTTAGGTAAATATTTTAATTCACTGTTTGTGGTGCCTTTCAGTATAATATACTTTACCTGTTTATCTCCTTTAATCATCTTTTTTTCTCCCACTATTGTCTTATCTGAAATCATGAAAGTTATTCTTGCTTTTTTGAGTTCATCTGAAATATAAAGATTTTCCTTGTAAATCTTTGTTTTAAGTTTGTTTCTTGTAAATAACATATTGTTGGAGTCTGCTTTCTTATCTTGTTATTCTCTTTCATTGTGTGCATGAATTCATGCCTACTCATATTCTTGATAGCTAGTTGTCTTTCCCTCAGTGCTATTTGTTTATATATTTTTCTCACTTTGTCATATCTTGTTACAAGGAAACTTGGTGATGACAAAATTTTATTTATCCTGTGATTTTTGGTAATTTCAACCTCTTTTCCTTTATGTACTCCTTTTGTTCATTTTCTTGCTCCCTCTTTGATTTCGATCCTTCAAGAATCTGACAGTTCGCATACCCTTTGACCCAGCAGTGTTTCTACTGGGCCTATATCCCAAAGAGATCTTAGAGGAGGGAAAGGGACCCACATGTGCAAGAATGTTTGTGGCAGCCCTTTTGGTAGTGGCTAGAAACTGGAAACTGAAGGGATGCCCATCAGTTGGAGAGTGGCTGAATAAATTATGGTATATGAATGTTATGGAATATTATTGCTCTGTAAGAAACGACCAGCAGGATGATTTCAGAGAGGCCTGGAGAGACTTGCATGAACTGATGCTGAGTGAAACGAGCAGAACCAGGACATCATCATACACAGCAACAACAGTATTACATGATGATCAATTCTGATGGTCATGGCTCTCTGCAACAAAGAATTGTCTCAAACCAGTTCCAATTGTTCACTGAAGAAAACCATATACACCCAGAGAGAGGGATATGAAATATGGACCACAACGTAACATTTTCATGCTTTCTATTGATATTTGCTTGCATTGTGTTGCCTTTCTCTGATTTTCTTTTTTTTTCTTGTAGATAGGATTTTTCTTGCATAACTTGTCAAGTATTTTAACATTATTAACATGTAGTGGACTTCCTGCCATCTAGGGGAGGGGAGGGGACTGGGGGTAAAATTTGTAATGGAAAGCTTTGTAAAGATCAATGCTGGGGAATTACCCATACATATGTTATACAAACAAAAAGCTTTAATAAAAAAAATAATAATAATGTAAAAAAAAAAAAAAGAATCTGACAGTTCTTTCAGCCTCCTCCAAACTGTAGAATTCATTTTTCATTGCCTCAGTCTCTTTTCCAAGGGAATTTTGGGCAAACAGAAATAACCTTACCTGGATACCTTTTCTTTCAGGCCTTTTGGAGCCACACACAGAAGTTGGCATCTTGTCCCAGTTACCTCTTTTCCTAAGCATTTCTATTCCTGACTGCATTGCTATTCCATGCAGAGCAAATTTTCAACTTTCCAAACCTACACATACTCAGTATAAGAATAGCATTAGGGCAGAGTTGAATTCTGTTGCTTTTTCCCCACAAAATAGTACAGTCAGGTCCTCCAGGAGCAATACTACAGAGTCTCCAGTAGCAGCAAGATATTGTCATTTGTGAACAAATGATAACTTATTTAGCACATCCTATTTGGCAAACATCGGGAATATATAAATCCCTCTTCTCAAGGATCTCCCACTTTATTCAAAGGATACAACACATAAAATGAGTTCAGTTGCAGGGTGAATAAAAAGACCCGGGAGTCCTAAGGGTTCAATATTAGGATGGATGGCAAGGCTCAAGGATTCTTAAGTTATATCAGTAAGTCAGAAGATGGAGATTAAAGTCTGGAGAATGAAGAGGCAGGGCATGTATTGATGACTAAAGGGCCTTAGAATGCAGTGACAGACAAAGTGAAATCTTTTTATTCTCTGTCACCAATAGAAATGAATCTCATTCAAAGTTTAAAAGCAATAATAACACCAAGATAGGATTTGGGTTGGTTGGAGCTGGGGAGGGGTGAGAGTTGTCTAGGGGAAGGGTAACCCCATAGTAGCAAGTCTTCTTTATAGTATATGACTTGTTTGCATTACTTATCCAGCTCCAACTTCAATAAGACAAAAAAGAGCTGTTTGTCTTTCAGGTCTTTTTTATTTCATGTTGTCAATAAGTGTGCATATATTTCATGTGGCATGGTTGTATGAAGCAGATCATTTTTAGGACCTTTTCTAGCCATTTCCCCATGCTAGTAGATGAGTGGTGTGATCCTTAAAAACAACAACAACAACAAAAACAAAAAACAAAAAAAAAACTGCTCAGATACTTAGGGAGCTGCCAAATTTCACTGCTACTTCATTCTAGTGAAAAACTGACCCTATAGCCTGGGGCACCTGCAGGGTTGTGACTATAGTACCCAGTGTGTCCACATCTGCTGCTCATAGTTTGCCTGGATTGCCACAGGACTCTGACATAGCTAACAAGTGTAAAAAAGTCTTTTGATTAACACATAATTTGTATGTAAGTGAGACAGAGTTGTGCAAAGTCATTAGTCTCACTCTCTTCCAGAGATTCATTTGAGTCCAATGGTAAGACAAAAGTCAAGATGACTGGTAATGGCTAGGTATGCAGTTCTTCAATATCTAACCAAACTCTTAAGTGCTTCATAGCACTCGCTTCAGAAATCTTCACATTCACCCATTCCACCAGGGGTTGTCTTAACATGTTTGAGGTAGACACCCCCTAAGTCATTAATGGCTCTTCAGTCACTCTCAAACTTGTAAGAGTTGGGTGGTAGGTAAACAGCAAAGGGCTCAGCAATCCTTCCCACCAGGTATACTGTTCTTCTCTGAAAACCTGAATACTCCAAGTGTTTATTAGTGGAGGAATGACATTATCAGATATGGGCTTCAAGAAAATTACTTTTTTGGGTTAGTGATAAACCTAAAAATAGCACCCTGTTAGTTCAGATTCAGTTTTGGAATAAAATATGGCACTGATACTCCATCAGAAAAACGTTTAATTAATTAAAACACAGCAGAAAAAGACAGAAAAGCAAAACAAAACAAAACAGAACATTATCATGTGCCCAGCAGACCATCATGGAGGATTCAAAATATGTAAGAATAAATATCCAGCTCAAGAATGAATGTATAATATAAGAAATTATATTCATGAGTGTTGATCTGTTCTTTGCTTTCTTTTGTTCTGAACTGCATACTTTTTTTACTTTGTTCTTTTTTCCCTTTCATTTCCTCCACTTCCTCCAAACAGTTAAGCACAAATATTCTCATATATATGCATATATATATATACATACACACATATACATATAAATTCATACCCACTCAGACTCACACATGGTACATATACACACATACATAGAACAACAAGCATACATTTCTATACATATATATGTATGTGTATATATATATATATATATATACATATATAAAACCACTCATTTACCCATATGTAAATATGCATCTAGGACAATATTAGTATGACAGACATATAACGTAGATTTCTCTCTTGACAGACGTATAACGTAGATTTCTCTCTTGATTAAATCTTTTAAATTTGACTTTGTCTAAGATCAATGATTATTAGCTGTACTTTTTTTTCTTTTTTTTTTTTTTTTTGCTTTTTGCTGAGGCAATTGGGGTTAAGTGACTTGCCCAAGGTCACACAGCTAGGAAGTGTCTGAGACCAGATTTGAACTCAGGTCCTCCTGACTTCAGGGCTGGTGCTCTATCCACTATGCCACCTAGCTGCCCCTGTACTTTTTTTTTTTTAAATAAATTCTATTCCTGATCCTTGTTGTATTATGTATTTCTCTTCTTTTCTATCCCTTCAGAGACTTCTACTTTAATTCTGTTCCTTTATTTGCCTTGCTATTACTTAACCTGCCCCACCCATGAATCCCTACCTTATCTTTTCCCTCCCTCCCTTTGCTTCCTCATCCACCCATCCCTCCCCTCTTCTTTCTTTATGGATTTTGGAGGGTGTTTCATGATATATATGTAGTATTGCTCAATGAGCCCATTCTCAATGTAAATAGGTTTTCAAAACTATAAACTCTCTTTCCCTCTCTAATGCCTCTGTGTCTATTCTTCCTCTGCACCTCATTTGATTAACATAATTACTATTTTTACTTTTCCCTATGCAGTTTTGCTTTTTAGAATCAGATTATGCTCAACTCTACCTCAATTTTTCTTTTGAGCTACCCAATTGCTGATGTCAATCTTAAACATATGCATTTCTATGTAAAAAACATTAACAATTTGTCCGTATTAAGTATCTTGAAATTTGTTAAATTTTCTCTTGAGTTCGAGTTTGGTTGAAAGGAAGCCCTGAAAATCTGAAAGTTTGTTGAATGTGCATTTTTATTCATTCATTATTATGGAGAATTTTGCTGGAAATGGTATTTTTTGGCCATAGACCTAATTTTTTTGATTGTCAGTAGATAGGATTCCAGGACCTATAGTCTTTTATTGTGGTTGCTGATAAGTCCTATATAATTCTAATTGTAGCTCCAGCATATTTGAATTTTTTTTTCTGTTACTTATAAAATTTTCTCTTTGTTCCAGGGGTTTTGGAATTTGTCAATAACATTCCTATGTGTTTTCCACAAAGGACCTCTTTGAGATGGTGATGGGTAGGGTTTTTTTTTTTTTTCCTATTTCTATTTTCCCCTTATTTTCTTATCACTCCAGGATAATTTTCTTGTATTATTTCTTCCATTATTGTGTTAAGCTTCTTTTTTTGGTCACAGCTTTCAGGTTATCAATTATTCTTATATTTTCTTTTCTTGATCTCCAGATCTGTTGTTTTTCTTATGTTTAACATTATGTTCTATTTTTTCATTCTTTATAGTCTGTTTTGGTATTTCTTGGTCTCTTATAGCTCCACTGGTTTCCCCTTGCGTGGTTCTACTTTTCAAAAAGTTATTTTCATCCTTAAGAATCTCCTTTTCTATTTGGTTAACTTTTTTTTTCATAATCTTGTTGTTTTTCTTGAATAGTTTTTATTTTTTAGTTTTTCCTCAACATCTATTATTTGATTTCAAAATTCTTTTTTGAGTTTTTCTATAAATCATCTCTGAGTAGGAAACCATTTAATATTTGGGCTATGCTTTGACCACTCATTTATTAGGAAATGATTCTCATTTTATATAGTTCTGTCAATTTGCTGTGTATCTTGAATATTAACATTGTATCAGAAAAATTTTCTATAGATTTCCCCCTGCTTTTTCTCCTGAATTTAACTGCATTGATTTTGCATTTGCTAATGCTTTTAAATTTTATGTAATTTATATTGTCCATTTTCTTTTTCTGATCTTTTCTACCCCTAGTACTAGCCAATTACATCCCCTTATAGTCAGGGGCCAAATACTCTCCATCCTCTACTACCTCCCCATTCATCAAATACACTAAGAAGAAGCAGGAACAGTTACAAACAAGACCTAGGCTCTGCAACATCCCTTGGAAAAAGTGAGTTTTACTATTCATTTACCACCCACTATTACCCCTATATCTTATCCTGTTTTGTTTTTTTCCCCTGGCTTAGTAGTAACTATTTATGATTTAGAAGAAAACATCTCCAACTCTTCATCTCATCCTCTAATCCTTATCTTCCTTAAACCTGCACCATGGGCCCCCATTCCAACCATGTATTCCCCTTCTACTATACTTCTTAGATTCCTGATTCAATGACAAATAAACTCATCTTTATTGTAGACTTTTCCCTCCATCTTTCACTCTCAATGGTTTCCCTCAGATGACACTGAATCATCAGCTATTGTATTCTCTTTAGCAATAGTTGTAACTCCTCTCATCACCCCCAAAAAACTGGTTTTGGAAGGAGCATATGCACAGATAATTTTTCAATATTGACCCTTACATTGCCTTGTGTTTCAGATTTTCCCCTCCTTCCTCCCATTCCCTCCCCTCGATGGCAAGCAATCCAATATATGTTATACGTGTTAAAATATATGTTAAATCCAATATGTGTAAACATATTCTCTTATTGCACAAGAAAAATCAGATAAAAAAGGAAAATAAATGAGTAAGAAAACAAAATTTAAGTAAACAACAACAAAAAGAGTGAGAATGTTATGTTGTGATCCACATTCAGCTCCCACAGTCCTCTCTCTGGGTGTAGATGACACTCTTCGTCACAAGATCATTGGAACTGGTATCAGTCATCTCATTGTTGGAAAGAATCACATTCATTAGAACATATAATATTGATGTTGCCCTGTAAAATGGTCTCCTAGTTCTGGTTATTTCTCTTAGCATCAGTTAATGTAAGTCTTTCCAGGTCTCTCTAAAATCATCCTCATGATCGTTTCTTATAGAACAATAATATTTCATAACATTCATGTACCATAACTTATTCAGCCATTCTCCAACTGATGGGTAGCCGCTCATTTTCCAGTTTCTTGTTACTATGAAAAGGGCTGCCACAAACATTTTTGCATATGTGGGTCCCTTTCCTTCCTTTAAGATCTCTTTGGCATGTAGACACAAAAGAACACAAAAGGGTATGCACAATTTGATAATTTTTTGAGCATAGTTCCAGATTGCTCTCCAGAATGGTTAGATACATTCACAGTTCCACCAACAATGTATTAGTGTCCCAGTTTTCCCACATCCCCTCCAACAGTCATCATTATCTTTTCCTGTTGTCTTAGCCAGTCTGAGAGTTATGTAGTGGTATCTCAGAGTTTTGACTGTCCTTTCTAAACTCTTTACCATCACTAATTCAGCAAGCTTTCTGTGTTTGGAGTGCATTCAATTAAAAGTTCACACTCAATCCAATCTGAACAATACGGATATGCTGAAACCAATCCACTAATCTACCACTCTATTTCTCAGTCAATGCCAGATTGTTTTTGATGATTATTGCTTTATAATACAATTTGAGGTCTGGAATAGTTAGGCCAAGCCACCTTCATTATACAGATTGAACTTAAAAGTATGGAAATGTATTTTTTCTTACAGAAAGCCTAGTTTTTAATATTTATTAGTACACCTCTGTACTAAAAATATCACTTGAGCTCAACAGGTATGCCAGAAAGATTGAGGGAATGAAAGCATCACTAGACAGGAATCCTAGTGTTAGTAAAGATATAGTAATAATAACTTCCATTTATACAGCATATTAAGGTTTGCAAAGTGTCACACTTATTATATCATTTGAGCTTCAGACCTGGGACATGCAATTTATACTCCCTCCTTTATCAGGGATTTGGAATAGTTCTCAGTATCATTTTCTCTCCCAACTTCAGTTTATATAATAGGAGACATACGTACAGCTTTTGCAGGGGGTAATTTTCCATGAAAATGAAATAAAACAGAGAAACAGGTATGTTGATACATTGAACCTATGGGAACTAGGGAGTTAAGTTCTGGTACCCACCAAAAACCATTAATTTTGCTTGAGATTGCTTAAAATACTCTTTTTTACATGCAATTCTTTTTGACAAAACATTAATTCTGATAAAATACATTATTCCTTATGCAGAAACCATGAAATAACTCGTCAAATGCAAGGGACAGGAGAGGCAATGTTTGATGGTAGGGGGAAGACCAAAGTCAGAGGAGCCCTAGATTAAAAAGGGAAAGGGACAATACCTGCCATCTTTATTCTTCCTTTTGACTCTGTGATTGAAATTGTTCCCCAGTGAAAAACACATGCTTTGGAATAAGTCCCCTGTCCACATTTGTGTCATAAATGTCTCTCCTGGACCAGGCATGGCTCTCTATGAATTGGTGGGGATACTTAGAGCCTAGCAGCATGGGCAGTGAGCATCTTCCCTACTGCTCCTCCAATGTTAGTAAGAGACAAGGGGTGATTGCCATCTTATTTACTCAAACATAGTCACTTTTAAATTTTTAAAAATTCCTTTTTTATGTACTTGAGAGGTTACTTTAGCACTTTCTTAAGTAGATTTATGAATACTTTAGTGAATACTTTCTTCTTGCAGATATAAATTTGTGCAGTATGCCTCTAAATTTTTTTTCTCCACTATACATAACTGAGAATGTATGTCAGATTTCCAGCACCAAAGTGAAAATAAATTTACTTATAAAATCACTTCAATGCTTAGAATTGTAAAAGTTAAACGAGTAAAAATGTTGAGGATTGATTGTATTTGCACAGGTGTTCTATTACCCCATCTAACTCTCCAGTTCTTCATCTCCTCCCTAAATTCTATAATCTACTCCTTTCATTCTTCTTTAGCTATAAATAGGAATCTCACCATTGCCCACAAGTGTTCCATATTTAATTAGAAATTCTGATATTCCGGTATCTGATCACAACCCATAATCATTTTACCTCTTCCTGTGCTTCACTCTCCTAAACATTTTTTGTCTTCAAAAAGACCGCCAATCCTTTTATTGAACTTCCAAAATCAACCTATTGAGACATTTCAACCTACATTGTCTTCTTTCCTCAAATTTCATGCTGCTTTGACCTATTATCACTCATTTCTTGCTAAAACTTTGTTGCTAACCCTTTTATTTTTCATTATATCCTGCTCTGCCCAAGCTCATGCTCATTGCTTCCATGATACTATCTATCCTTTTGATCTTCTGTCATCCATTTCTCCTTTTGCCTTCAATCTTTCTCAATACTAGAGTCTTTTTCAATGAGTCCCAATTTTCATTGTGTCCACAATATCTAAGCTTAAGCTCCAATATATGATATTCTAGTGAAAAGTCTGAATTAATATCATTAAACATTGACTGATTTGATCCTTGCTGCCCAGTAGATTCTCAGAAGTCTGCTCTAACATCACAATTTGGAAGTGTTGATTCTTCAGTGCTCAGCTTTTTTTATACACCAACTCTTATAGCCATACATTATTAGTGGAAAAATCATAGCTTTGAATATATAAGCATTTGTTGGCAGGGTTATATTTCTGCTTTTTTTAACATGCTGTCCAGATTTGCCATATCTTTTCTTTTTTTAAAAATTTTTTATTAAAACTTTTGTTATGGGTAATTCTTCAACATTGACCCTTACAAAGCTTTCTATTACAAATTTTTCCCCCCTAGTCCCCACCCCTCCCCTAGATGGCAGGAAATCCACTACATGTTAATTATATTAAAATACTTGACAAATTGAATATATGTATACATATTTCCATCCTTATCTTGTTGTGCAAGAAAATCGTATCTACAAAAAAAAAATCGGAGAAAGGAAACACAATGCAAGCAAACATCAATAGAGAGCATGAAAATGTTATGTTGTGGTCCACATTTCACATCCCTCTCTCTGGATGTATATAGCTTTCTTCACTGAACAATTGGAGCTATTTTGAAACATTTCATTGTTGAAGAGAGCCATGTCCATCAGAATTGATCATCATATAGTCTTGTTGTTGCTGTGTATAATGATCTCCTGGTTTTGCTCACTTCGCTCAGCATCAGTCCATGCAAGTCTCTCCAGGCCTCTCTGAAATCCTCCTGCTGGTCGTTTCTTACAGAACAATAATATTCCATAACATTCATATACCATAATTTGTTCAGCCATTCTCCAATTAATGGTCATCCATTCAGTTTCCAGTTTCTAGCCACTACAAAAAGGGCTGCCACAAACATTTTTGCATATCTGGGGCCCTTTCCTTTCTTTAAGATTTCTTTGGGATACAGGCCCAATAGAAACACTGCCAGGTCAAATGGTATGCACAGTTTGATAACTTTTTGGGCATAGTTCCAAACTGCTCTCCAGAATGGCTGGATCCGTTCACAGTTCCACCAACAATGTATCAGTGTCCCAGTTTTTTCACATCCCCTCTAACATTCATCATTATATTTTCCTGTCATTTTAGCCAATCTGACAGGTGTGTAGTGATACCTCAGAGTTGTCTTAATATCTCTGACCAGTAGTGATTTGGAGCACCTTTTCATATGACTAGAAATAGTTTAAATTTCATCATCTGAAAATTGTCTGTTCATATCCTTTGACCATTTATCAGTTGGAGAATGGCTTGAATTCTTATAAAGCCATGTCTTTTCTTATAAGGAGCAAGCTTCTTTTAATTTCCTGGCAACAGTCAGCATCTACAATGATCTTTGAGCTCAAGAACATAAAATCTGAGCTGCTTTTATTTCTTCTTCCTCAGTGTGCCAAAAAATGATAAGACCAGTTGCCAAACCTTTGCCTTGGATAATTCTCACTATTCAATTCATCTGGATGTACAGCTATAGGTCAGCTCAAGATAAGATATGCTGACAGGGCAAATTACAAATTCATTTTATCTTTTATCCAATATCAACTTGACTTTTATAGCAGCAAGACAAGAGTAAATAATGGGGGTGGAAGTTGGGGGGAACAGACTGAAATTACCAAGAAGAAGAAAACTTAAAGATCTTGAAAATAACCAGAAAAATCAATAATTAAAACATTAACATCAGAAAGTAATATGACCTCTAAATCCAGTAAATAAATTCAGGCATCTATGTATAAATAATGTAAAAGAAATGAATGATTTTGTCACTTGATGAGACAAAAGACTTTGTAGAATGTGAGGACAATACACAATACACTGTTCCTTTGCGATTTAAAAGAGAAATGAGAATTATAAGAGTAGAATTTATGGTCTTCACAACAAAAGTAATAGAAGAAAAAAACTGGAATCTGAAATGGCCAATCTCACCAAAAACACCACAGGATAGAAAAGTTAATTGTGAATACAAATACAATGAAGTGAAGGACAGTCTAGAATAAGAGAAAGGAAAAAGTAACATTAAAGGAAAATGTGCTCATAATCCAAACAAAACATACTGATCTGAAAAAGAATACGTAAAAAAAACAACCTAAGAATCATAGATCTTCCAGAACAGTACAAGGAAAAACAAAAACAAAAACAAAAAAAAAAAAAACTTTAACACCATAACAAAAGGAATAATACAAGAAATAATGGCCCAGAATTTCTGAATATAGAAAATGAAATAACATTGAAAGAATTCAGAAATAATTTATGTGGTAGGGAAAGGGGGAAACAAACCAAGGCTGCAAATTCCAAGATAAGTAGTAGTTAAATTTATCAATTCAGGAATAACACAAGCAGTCAGGAGAAAGACCTATAAATAAAGAAAATAGGAAATTGATACAACATGAGACTTAGAAATTCTGAACCCATCAAACACAGGAGAGAATGGAGTAATATGTTCTGAAGAGCAATGGAGCTCAGGGTACTGCTAAGGGTGGTCTACTCTACAAATCTGAGTTTAACCATAAATTAAAAATGATGGATATTCAGTAATGAAAAAGCATTTGAAACATTCTTGGAAAGAAAACTTAAAGCAGAAGAGACCGAGGCCATTTGCCTTTTGAACACCTCAAACAATGGAAATGTAGGAAGGGGGAATGAATGAAGCAGCCAAAGTCAGCAAGGGTTGCAGCATGACAGACACGAAAGAGATCAATAAAACAAATCTTTAAAAAAAAATATTCATTTTAAACTTAAATACAAAATGAGAAAAAAAAGAACATTTCCGTGGACTTGACAAGCAGAACTTGAGAGGTTTAAATATAAAATAAAAAAAGTTTCCACTTCAAGAAAGCCTATGTATTAAATACTTCACATTGTTGTCAAAGCTACCTAGCTTTTCTGTGCCTCCTAATTTTCTTTTGTTCTCTGCTATGCACCTTTTATTTTTTCTTTTTCCCTTCCCCCAACTCTAGAGAAGGTTACAATTAAATACTTATATCCATATACATACATGTCTACAAATATATTATGCACATACATGCATAAATGTAAGACTATACTGTGCTTATTTCTATTTGTCATTTTTTTTCTCTGGAGTTGGATGGCATCTTTCTTCATAGACCCAAGTCTTCCCATGTTTCTCTAAATCAAACAGCTTATTGTATCTTACATCACAATGGTATTCCATCACAATCATATATTACAGCTTGCCATTCCCTAACTGAAGAGTAGCTGTCATTCTAGTCGGTCTGATCGGTATAAGATGATATTCCAAAAATGCAAATTAATCCAACACTGAGGTACCATTATACCTTTCAGATTGGTTAAGATGCCAGGAAAAGATAATGATAAATGTTGGGGGGAATGTAGGAAAATTGATACATTAATACATTGTTGGTGGAATTGTGATCTGATCCAACCATTCTGGAGAGCAATTTGGAATTAAGCCTAAAGGGCTATCAAACTGCATACACTTTGATCCAACAGTGTCTCTACTGACTCTGTATCCTAAAGAGATCTTACAGGAGGGAAAGGGACCCACTTGTGTAGAAATGTTTGTGGCAGCCCTTTTTGTAGTGGCAAGAAACTGGAAACTGAATGGATGCCCATCAGTTGGAGAATGGCTGAATAAGTTATGGCATATGAATGTTATGGAATATTATTATTCTAAAAGACATGATGAGTAGGGTGATTTCAGAAAGACCTAGAGAGACTTACATAAATTGATGCTGAGTGAAGTGTGTAGAACCAAGAGAACATTGTACACAGCAGCAACAGGATTATATGATGGTCAACTGTGATGGATATGGCTCTTTTCAACAATAAGGTGATTCAGGCCAGTTCCAATGGTCTTGTGATGGCGAAAACCATCTGCAACCAAAGAGAAAACTATAGGAACCAAATGTAGATCACAATATACCATTTTCCCCTTTAAAAAATAAAATAGAAACAACCATGAAAAAAGATAAATTAAAGTTCTTTTAATTTGTATTTCTCTAATAAAAATATTTGGAGCATTTTTATATAATTACATATATATGTATATATATATATGTACATATATATATATATATATATATCTTTGATTTCTTCATTGAAAAACTGCCTGTTCTCCTGACATGTAACAAACTAAAAAGTAAAATATATTTATTTTATATGAGTAGGTAACACCATTATAAAATTTAAAATGACAATTTAACATAGGTAATCTGTTTATTTAATGCCATACCAATTAAGTTGCAAAAAATTATTGCAACTATTACAAAAAAATTATTTTGCTGAGTTGGAAAAAAATAATAAAAAATTCATTTGGAAGAGCAAAAGGTCAGGAACTTCAAAGAAACCAGAGAGAAAAAAAATATATGAGGAAGTAGATTCAGCAGGATCATACCTTAAACTGTATTATAAAGGAGAGCATTATTGAAGTATAAAAAGTGTAATTTCTATTATTTAGAATTAAAAATTTATTATATAAATAAAACCTCTGTAGCCAAGAATAAAAGGAATGCAGAAAAAAAATTGGGGGAGGGGTAACAGACTTTCATAGACAATCTCTAAGAATGTGATCGATTTGGAATGTTGCTACGGTATACAAAAGGATGAGCTAGTTTAGAAAAATAGAGAAAGATTTGTACATTTGAAAGATGTAATTCACTCTGAGAAAAAGATGACAGAAACAAGTATAATATGGTCTTACATATGTGTATGAGGGCATATGTGCATTTATGGGTATGTTTATAGAAAAAATATATATGCATATATATAACATGCTTAATTATGGCCTTCTTTGGGGGTAGGGAGAGAGGGAAAAAATAAAGTAAAATGTACATAGCAGAGAACAAAAGAAAACCACTGAAGAAGCAAAAAAAAGCTGGTCAGCTTTGAAAACAATGTAGTATTTATTATATAGGTTTTATTGAAATGGAAATTTATTGCTTTACAGTCAATTCTCTCATGATCTACTGTGTACATAGCAATGTTTTTTCCCTTTTCTCATTTTGCATTAAATTAAAATTTTTTTAATTTACAAAAAGGAAAAGAAAAGCAAAACTTCATATCCTTTGATCATTTATTAATTGGAACATGTCTTGTATTATAAATTTTTCAAAGTTTCTGTGTATATATGTGCATATACATATATATATATATATATATATATATATAATTTTACTTTTTAATTTAAAATGTTTGAAATTATTTTATATTTCAACAGTTTTCTCTCATTTGTTTCTTCACATATTATTCTTCTCCCCATGAGCCTTATAGATAAAATATTCCATGTTATTCTACTTTTCTTATATAAAATATATTATATATATTCCCTTTAAATTGTGATGCATTTGACCTTCCTACCAGACTGCTTTTCAGCTTTCCCAATAATTTTTACCAACTAATGAATTCTAACTCCCTAAACTTAAATCTTTACATTTGTCAAACACTAAATTATTTTAGTCCTTTACTACTTTGTATTGTATATCTTTTGTATTCCCTTAATCTCCCTGTTTCTTTAGTTTAAAAACCCAAATATTGATAAATAAAAATAAGATACTAGTTTTTGAAAAGACTAATAAAGTTGATTTTTGCTTATCAAAATTTTTTTAAATGGACAGAAAACCTTAATAACAAATAAAAGTGAAATCAAAACAAAAAAAAGAACAATCAGAATATATTTCACGCAGTTATGTGCTAAGCAATATGTATAAGAAATATAGGAATACCTTCAAGAATATAAAATACCCTAACTTCTAGAAGGCCAAATAGGTATTTTAAATAACTCAATCTCAGAAAAGGAAAAAGATCTAGCTTTTTAAAGGAACTACTAAGGGAAAAAAAAAATTACTGGTCCAGGTGGACTCAGAAGAGAATTCTATCAAACTTTTAAAGAACAATTAGTACCAATATTTTATAATATTATCCTAATGTTTAAAGCAGGAAAAGATAAAACACAGAAGAAAAACTGTAGGCCAATATAATTAATGAATATTGATAACAATTTTTTAATTAAGTCCCATCAAAAACTACAGTGATCATTTCTTATAACCGAATAAAATTTATATGGGGGATGCAAGGATAGTTCAACATTAGGAAAACATAATCCTTTTAAAATCCAAAACATCCCAAACTACATGGCCATTTTAATAGATCAAGAAAAAGCCTCTGAGAAAAAGCAGCATTCTTTTTTTTATTATTAAAGTTTTTTATTTGCAAAACATATGAGTAATTTTTCAACATTGACCCTTGCAAAGCCTTCTGTATCAAAATTTTCCCTCCTTCCCCGCACCTCCTCCCCTAGATGGCAGGTAGTCCAATACATGTTAACTATGTTAAAATATATGACAAATCCAATATATGTATACATATTTATAGTTATCTTGTTGTACAAGAAAAAATGGATCTACAAGAAAAACAAAAACCTGAGAAGGAAAGTGAAATGCAAGCAAACATGAACAGAAAGCATGAGTATGCTATGTTGTGGTCCACACTCAGATCCCACAGGCCTCTCCCTGGGTGTGTATGGATTTCTTCATCACTGAACAACTGGAACTGGTTTGAAACATCTCATTGTTGAAGAAAACCATGTCCATCAGAATTGATCATTGTATAGTCTTGTTGTTGCTGTGTATAATGATCTCTTGGTTCTGCTCATTTCACTTAACATTAGTTCATGCAAGTGTCTCCAGGCTTCTCTGAAATCATCCTGCTGGCATTCATATACAATAATTTATTCAGCCACTCTCCAATTGATGGACATCCATTCAGTTTCCAGTTTCTTGCCACTACAAAAAGGATTGCCACAAACATTTTTGCACATGTAGGTTCCCTTTCCCTCCTTTAAGATATCTTTGGGATATAAGTCCAGTAGAAACACTGCTGGGTCAAAGAGTATGCACAGTTGGATAACTTTTTGAGCACAGTTCCAAATTGCTCTCCAGAATGGCTGGATCCATTCACAGTTCCACCAACAATGTATCAGTGTCCCAGTTTTCCCACATCCCCTCCAATATTCGTCATTATCTTTTCCTGTCATCTTAGCCAATCTGACAGGTGTGTAGTAGTATCTCAGAGTTGTCTTAATTTGCATTTCTCTGATCAATAATGATTTGGAACACCTTTTCATATAACTAGAAATAGTTTTAATTAAATCATCTGAAAATTGTCTATTCATATCCTTTGACCATTTATCGATTGGAGAGTGGCTTGAATTCTTATAAATATGAGTCAATTCTCTATATTTATTTTAGGAATGAGGCCTTTATCAGAACCCTTAAATGTAAAGATGATCTCCCAATTTATTGCTTCCCTCCTAATCTTGTCTGCATTAGTTTTGTTTGTATAAAAACTTTTTAACTTAATATAATCAAAATTATCTATCTGGTGTTCAATTAAGAGCTCCAGTTCTTCTTTCGACACAAATTCCTTCCTTCTCCACAGGTCTGAGAGGTAAATTATCCTATGTTCCTCTAATTTGCTTATAATATCACTCTTTATATCTAAATCATGAACCCATTTAGATCTTATCTTGGTATGTGGTGTTAGGTGTGGGTCAAGCCCTAATTTCTTCCATATTAGTTTCCAATTTTCCCAGCAATTTTTGTCAAATAGTGAGTTCTTATCCCAAAAGCTGGGGTCTTTGGTTTTATCAAACACTAAATTGCTATAGTTATTGCCTATTTTGTCCTGTGGTCCTATTCTATTCCATTGATTGACTACTCTATTTCTTAGCCAGTACCAAATGGTTTTGATGACTACTGTTTTATAATATAGTTTTAGATCTGACACAGGTAGGCCGCCTTTATCAGCATTTTTTTTCATTAATTCCCTTTAAATTTTTGACCTTTTGTTCTTCCAAATGAACTTTGATACTATTTTTTCTAGATCTGTAAAATAATTTCTTGGGAGCTTTATTGGTATGGCACTAAATAAGTAAATTAGTTTGGGTAGTACTGTCATGTTTATTATATTTGCTCGGCTTACCCATGAGTACTTGATATTTTTCCAACTGATTAGGTCTGACTTTATTTGTATGGAAAGTGTTTTGTAGTTTTGTTCATATAGTTCCTAACTTTCCCTTGGCAGATAGATTACCAAATATTTTATACTATCAACAATTATTTTGAATGGAATTTCTTTTTGTATCTCTTGCTCCTGAAATTTTTGGTAATATATAAAAATGCTGATGATTTCTGTGGATTTATTTACATGTTCTTTATATGTGTGCAACTTTGCTAAAGTTGTGAATTGTTTCTAGTAGTTTTTTAGTTGAATCTCTAGGGTTCTCTAAATATACCATCATATCATCTGCAAAGAGTTATAATTTGGTTTCCTCATGACCTTCTCTAATTCCTTTAATCTCTTTTTCTTCTCATTGCCAAAACTAACATTTCTAATATAATATTGAATAGTAAAGGTGATAGTGTGCAGCCATGTTTCACTCCTGATCTTATTATAAATGGTTGTAGTTTGTCTTTATTACATATGATGCTTGGTGGTGGTTTTAAATAGATGCTAGTGATCATTTTAAGGAAAAGTCCATTTATTCCTATACTCTCTAGTGTTTTTAATAGGAAAGGGTGTTGGATTTTATTGGTTGCTTTTTCTGCATCTCTTGAGATAATCATATGATTTCTGTTAGTTTCATTATTAATATAGTTGATTATGCTGATAGTTTTCCTAATATTGAACCAGCCCTACATTCCTGGTATAAATCCTACATGGTCATAGTGTATTATCCTGGGGATAACTTTCTGTAATCTTGTTGCTAATATTTTATTTAAGATTTTTGCATCAATATTCATTAGGGAAATTGGTGTATGTTTTCTTTCTCTGTTTTCACCCTTCTTAGTTTAGCTATGAGCACTATATCTGTGTCATAAAAGGAATTTGGTAGAACACCTTTCCCTATTTTTTCAAATACTTTATATAGTATTGGAATTAATTGTTCTTTGAATATTTGGTAGAATTCACATGTAAATCCATCTGGGCCTGGAGATTTTTTGATTAGGGAGTTGATCAATAGTTTGTTATATTTCTTTTTCTAAAATAGGGCTATTTAAATAATTTATTTCCTTTTCTATTATCCTGGGCAATCTATATTTTTGTAGATATTCCTCCATTTTATTTAGATTATCAAACTAATTGACATAAAGTTGGGCAAAGTAACTCCTAATTATTGCTCTAACTTCTTCGTTGGTGGAAAGTTCTCCTTCATTTTTGAGACAATTTGATTTTTCCCCCTTTATCTAATTAAATTAACTAAAGGTTTATCTATTTTGTTGTTTTTTTCATAAAACCAACTCAGTTTTATTTATTAATTCAATAGTTTTCTTATTTTCAATTTTATTAATCTTCCCTTTTATTTTCAGAATTTCAAATTTGGTATTTAATTGAGGGTTTTTAATTTGTTCTTTTTCTAGCTTCTTTAGTTGTAAGTCCAATTCATTGATCTTCTCTTTCTCTATCTTATAAAAGTAAGCATCTAGAGATATAAAATTTCCCCTTGTAACTGCTTTGGCTGTATCCCACAAATTTTGATATGTTCTGTCATTATTGTCATTCTTCTGGATGAAATTATTGATTGTATCTATGATTTGCTGTTTCACCCATTCATTCTTAAGGATTAGATTATTTAATTTCCAATTAACTTTTCTTCTATTTTCTCTTGGCTTCATATTGCATGTGATTTTTATTGCATCATGATCTGAAAAAAATGTATTTAATATTTCTGCCTTTCTGCATTTGATTTTGAGGTTTTTATGCCCTAGCACATGTTCAATTTTTGTATAACTTCCATGAACCACTGAGAAAAAACAAACTCTTTTCTGTCTCCATTCAATTTTCTTTAAAGATCTATCATACCTAACTCTTCTAACATTTTGTTTACCTCCTTAATTTATTTCTTATTTATTTTGTCGTTTGATTTATCTAATTCTGAGAGAAGAAGGTTGAGATCCCCCACTAGTATAGTTTTGCTGTCTATTTCTTCTTGTATCTCTCTTAATTTCTTCTCTAGGAATTTGGATGCTATACCACTTGGTGCATATATGTTTAGTTATTGATATTGCTTCATTATTTATGATACTCTTTAGTAAAATATAGTTTTCTTCCTTCTCCCTTTTAATTAGATCTATCTTTGCTTTTATTTGATCTGAGATCAGGATTGCTACCCCTGCTTTTTTTTTTTGTTCACCTGAAGCATAATAGATTCTGCTCTAGCCCTTTACCTTCACTTTGTATGTATCTCTATTTTAGATGTGTTTCTTGTAAACAACATATTGTAGGATTCTGGCTTTTAATCCAGTCTGCTGTCTGCTTCCATTTTTATGGGAGAGTTCATCCCATTCACATTCACAGTTAAAATAACTAATTCTATATTTCCTGCCATCTTATTTACCCAAAGTTATATTTTTCTCTTTCCTATTCCCCTTCCTTTCTCCTCAGTGTTTTGCTTTTTATGCCTTCCTCCCTCAAACAGTCCTCCCCTCTTTAGAGTTTCTCACCCTTTTTTACACCTTTCCCCAAATTCTTCTATTTTCCCTCCTATTATTCTTTCCCTTTCTTTTCCCCCTTTCCCTCCCACTTCCCTATAAGGTGGGGCAAGTTTCTTTGTGAAATCAAATATGTCTGATTCTCTCTTAGAGCCAAATCTGATGAGAGTAAGATTCACACAGTGTTCATCCCTTTTCCTTCTTTCCCTCAATTATAATAGGTTTTCTTTTGACTCTTTGTGAGATGTATTTTCCTTTATTTTACCTCCTTTCCCCCCTTTTTCCAGTATGATCCCTTTTTCACCTCTAGTTTTTTTCATATTATTAAAATAAAATCAAATTATACCTGCATTCTTTAAGTATACCCATAATAAAAATATAGTTCTCAAGAGTTCTTTCCTTTTTTACCTTTTTATACTTCTCTTGAGTTCTATGTCTGGAAGTCAGATTTTTTTGTTTAGTTCTGATCTTTTCATTAGAAATAGGTGAACTTCACCTATATCATTAAATATCCATCTTTTTCCCTGAAAGATAATGCTCATTTTAGCGGCATAGCTTATTCTTGGCTGCAATCCAAGTTCCTTTGCCTTTTGGAATATCAAGATCTGAGGTCTGTTCTCTCTCTGTGTCTATAGTGAGAGTTCTTTTTTGTTTTTTATTAATTTTTTAAGGCTTGAGGTCTGTTTAGAGCAAAGGAGTGGCAGCTGCTTTAACTTGCCCTGAGGCAGTTCTGATGATTGACTTCCGGTGCAGGACTAGGTCCAGCAGGCTCAGTGATTTACAATTTACCTTTTACAAAAGGCAGATCTGCCAAAACACCTGCTTACATATAGAGTAGACCGAGTAGGCTAAGAGGCTCACAGAAGATTACCAGGTGCTTAGAAATTGCAACATTCTTGATTCCCATCCCGATTTTCTATCCCAGTCTGTCCACACTGCTGTGTAGGCTCAGCAGACTGTCCTCTTGCCCAATTGAAACAGACCTGTTCTGAAGTTCTTCCAAGGTAACTTCTTCTGGGAATGTGTTATACTCCAAATATTTGGAGGCATTTTGACTCCAAGACCAGTTTAGAGGCTTAATCTGCTTTTGGTTTGAGAGAAGGTCAGAGGAGGTTATAGAGAGTTGTGTCTGCTCTCTGCCATCTTCACTCCACCCCCCAAAATGCAACATTCTTTTTTTATGCCAAAACTCAGGAAACAATAAATATAGAGGGGCCTTTTTAATATTTAAAAAATCTATCAAAACCAAAAGCATCATATGCAAGAGATTGTTGACAAGGTAAAAATAATGGACTTGGCAAGAGGTAGGATGACACCTAGGTTACAAACCCAAGTGCCTGAGAGGTGGTAATGCCCTCAATAGTAATAGGAAAGCTAGTGAGAGCTTTGGGGAGTGAGAGCTGGGAAGGATGCATTCAGTTTTGAAAGTGTCAAGTTTTAAGATGTTTATAGGACATTCAGTTCAAAATTTTCAGTAAGTAGAGATACAAAAGTAGAAGTCAGGAGAGAAGATAAAACTTGACAAATGGATTTGAGCTTTATCTGTGTAGAGAGGATAGTTGAATACATGGAAGCTGAAAGCTGATGAGATAACTACTCAAGGGAGATGGAAGGGAGAAGTGATGTAGTGAGGGATACCCACTATTTCCTTGAATAAATTGTAGCAAAGGAGACTTATAGCAGTCAGCTAGACATGAAGGAAACTAGGATACAATGTCACAAAAAGCTAAAGAGAAGAAATTACAGAGACAAAAGTGGTTGATCATGTCAAAGGTTGGTAATAGGTTAAAAAAAAAGATGAAATTTGAAACAAGTCCATTGGATTTGGTGATTAAGAGATTATTAGTAATTTTGGAGAGAGTAATTTTGTTGAATAATATGGTTGAAAACAGAAAGCTAAAAAGTAAAAGAAAAGGAAGTGGAATCACTGATTATTGAAAGTCTTTTCAAGGGGTTTAGCCATAATAATACCCAGCATTTATATATATAGCACTTGTCAACTAGGCTAAACTGCTTCTAACCTGTCCATAGCCAGAGCCAAACAGTAAACTCTAGAGAATCAGAATCAAATTAAACAGAAGTTTAATTTCAGAGTGAATGAAAACAGCTTGCAAACATGGACACATGTGCCAGAGCCCTGTCCCTTGTTTGTGTGTGTGTGTTGTGCATGAGCTTTAGTGTAGGCAGATTTCAATCCATATACCTATTGGTTACACAGTGAGTTATAATCCTTATAATAATAGCATGACAAATTGGATTTAATAGCAGGACTTCATGCCTGGAACATGAATACAGCAGGTGCTTATTCAAGCTCAAGGAATATCTGGTGCTGGTCAAAACAATACAATAATTACATGAAATGATTTTGGGATTTTGCTGTGGTTGAGATCATTGAAAGGGTGAGTGTTAGGTTGTTATGGGAAGCTCAGGACCCAGGTTCCTATTTCTTAGCTCTGGAAAATGAGGTGTCTGCCAATATCTTGACATTTTGTCCTTTTGACCAAAGGGAGAGAGTCTGAAAGAACCCCTCTCCTTCTGACCAATAAAGGAGATGCAGGTATAAGCCAAGATGCCAGGAGAGGCCACTTGGCTCAGAACAAGCATTTTTGTTAAGAGGTCAGTTAAAGTGTGTCCCAGGTTGTTTGCTTGCAAGCAGAAAAGGGGCAAGGGAGAATGTGGGGAATGAAATGCCAAGACACTTTTGAATTAGGGCCTTGGTGGTTAGGCACATAATAAAAGGGAAGAAGAAAAAAACAACAACTAGAATAGTTTGCTCAGCCCTCATTTGGAATCTTTCTAATTTATTTCTGTAATTCCAATATACCCAAAGCTAAAGTGACAGGAGAAAAAATTCTTATAGGGTTTTTTTCTTTTATAAGCCAATTAGTCTTAAAAAAAAAAAAGAAAAAGAAAAAAGGAAAAAAAAACCCTGAACTCTAAATTAAATGCTTAAGTAGATGTGTTTTCATTTCATGATTTGTAAAATGTAGATAATAACATCTGTGCTGTTTACATGATTGGATTGGGAAAGAGGGAAACAAAGTCATATTAATTTCTTAAATTTTTTTATTTCATTAAATATTTCCCAATTGCATATAAATTTTTTTAACATTCATTTTTAAAAATTTTGAGTGCTGATTTTCTCCCACTTCTCCCCCCTTCTTTAGAACTCAGTTTCTTATGGAATCTCATAACTGAATGTGGGGGTTGTAACATTCTGATCTATTATTAGTGTTTGGTTTATATACTTATTTTATATACCTATATACTGAGGGTCATATAAAAATTTCTTGGACAAAAAAAGGTCATAAGTAGAAAAAATTTAAGAAGTCTTGCTTTAGAAGACAAGTAATTTGATTTCAGTTATACATATGAAAGCACACAAAATATATTTCCACATTAGCCATGTTGCAAAGGAAAAGAGACTCCAAAAAAATTTTTTTAAAAATGCTTTGATCTTCATCTAGAGTTTGTTTTACTTTTCTCCTGATCACCTTGAGAAAAAGACCTAATAGTGGCATTGTTGGGTCAAAGAGCATATACAGTTTTATAACTCTTTAGTTGTAATTCCAAATTATTCTCCAACATCTAGAGTTCCCTATGTATTTGGGCCAGCCTAATGTGCTTCATTTGTTCCTCTATGGGTTCTTGCACCTTTAATTACTGATATCTGCAGTATTCTTGACAAGTTCTACACAAAACTAGAGATCTCACCTTTTCTATATATGTAATTAGGAGCTTAATATAAATGGTCTCATTGCTTCCTTTACCACCTCAAGATGATATCCAGAGACCTGAGGCATTCAAGCATAGGATTGGGGAAGATGTACCCATTCTTAGGGTATAATAAACATCAAATATAATCCTTAAGTTTTCATAGCCACTTTTTTGGGCCAGGTACTTTCTACTCATAACATTTCTGTGGAATTTTCTGACAAAAACAAATATATTTTCCTCAAGTAGTTGAACAGTGATAACCAAAAGTAGCCCTAAAATTCTTTAGTGTGTTGCTTCAGAACCTATCACATTCTCAGCCCATGAACCTATTAACATTATTTTGCTGGCTAAAGATGCAGAAATGTACTAGGCCTTTCACTCCTTTTCTATGAAGGGTCTAATCTTTTTAGGCAATTCTGTATCCAAGGATGAGGATTTAGTAACCAAATATTTAGTAAATGTAATATTTACTAACTGAGGATATAGTAACTAAATATCTCCTTCCCAGGGTTTCTGTCTCTCTAGGAACTTCCACAGTCAGACTCATTTCCACAGAGTAACAGCTTCATTGTCCTCCAGAATACAGTCTAATGGTTTTGCTATTTTCTTAAATTTAAATGTAAATTTGCAACAAGAAGTTTAGAAGTTGTGCCAAAGCTTCTTAAACTGTGGGTCTCCATCCCCCCAAAAAGGTTGCTCTTGTGGGCCAGAGTACTAGATCCCCCTTACCCAAATTGACTTCTTGGAGGTATCTGCAGGTACAAATAGAAAGCCCTTATTTGTTTTTTGCAAGTGAGCCAGCACACTAACTGGGCAGTGCAGCAAAGTGTGGCACAGCACAGAAGCAGAAGCTGGTTTATATAGCCCCCAAACCATCCTGTTGACTTTTAAATTCATTGGTGGGACTGAATTCTTCAGGAACATGGAAGGGGCTACTGACCAATGTACAACAATGCCTCCTTATTTGGCATGAGCAGTGCTGATGTGGCGGTATAAATTCTGCTTCATAGGAATCACAAACTTAGGCAGAGGGTCTGTTCTGCTTTACCTTAGTCTTCTGAGAAATCTTCATTTATTTCATTCACTCTCAATGTGTCCCAAAACATTTGGCAATGATAAAAGGTTTCTGAATGCACAATGATCAAAAATTAATTCAAAATCAAATGTGTAATGAATTCAAAGCATTTCTGGAATTGTTTTGCATCATGCAACTTCAGTGCAGCCTTGGTTCTGAATATACAACATGCTTGCTTTGCACTGTCCATGCTGTCATGCCATGCTGTTAGAAACAACTAGGCTCAGATTTGAGACTCTTATATATCATGAATTGTGGTGTGTTTGCTGTATGTACAAGGTTTCTGCTCTTACAATTTAATTACAGAAAATAAAGATTTAATAGTTTCCTAACATCATGCTTTAGAATGTATCAAATTAGTTTATCTTTGGATTATAATGTTTGATTTTTTTAAATTGCTGATATCTCCTTTAAAAAAAAAAGCTGTGTGTGTATGTGTGAATATCATTTTTAAATTAAATAGAGAAATATAATTTCAAAAACTAAAGTTAGTATTTATTTGAGAAATTATTGGAAATATTTATTAATATTTTAGGACAAAAATATTTTTCAGCTTTGGATAAATAGCTAAAATTTAGACAGAAAAAGTTAAAATGCCCATAACAATGTGAGTAATATGGACATTTGGTCTCCACAATTATGAAAATTAAACTGAAGAAATGAAACTTGAATTAGAAAACTGAAACCCACAAGGACATCAAGGAATAATCAAAGAATGTAAGCTCTTTTGGGGCAGGGATTGGCTATGTTACAAGGGGTGGATATTCATGACATGTAACTTCTGTAACATCCAATTAATGGGGAATCAGGGGAAGGACTTGTGCTTCAGGATAGGAATATATATATTGAGGAAGCATACATGAGGATTATTGTTTAGTCATCCTTTGTAAGGGCACACAAAAAGAGAAGATACATATCTTAAAGTTGATGAATTTTTCATAAATGAAGTTTGACTCAAATATTTGGTTTGCTATGCTATCAGCATCAATTCCAGAGACATTATTTTTTGTTATGCTTTCTTCCAAGGCAGCTAATTCAGATATATTCCAAATGAGATTGGAATTATATATAGCTCCATTTATTCTGTTCCTTATTTGAGGCCATGTTACATTGGTGGTATCATTATCCTATCTATAGAGTTACATATACATGAGTGAATTTATAATCACAAGTTAGTTGTGATCAAGTTTCCAAATTGTTTACATGATACCCTAACCATATTAATGATTGTTTCATTAATTTTGGCCCTTGTTTTAATTCATTATCTATATTAATTGATTCTTTAAAAGCTTATAATACATTTTTTGCTAATTGACTTGTGAATTGGGCAATATGAATAGATTCTGTTAGGAGCTGAAGCTGAACTAGCAAGTGATGTAATAATTGCTATGGTTGCTAGAACTCCAGCAATGAGTAATCCAACATTTCTCCTTTTCCTACTTTTGTTTTCTAATTTTCCTTTGATGCTATCTTAAGCCTGTTCACCTGCTGACATTGTACGAATGATGATTAATCTTAGTAGGCTCCACCACATAGGATGGGTGTTCAATAATAAGAACTATAGGTAGCAAATTAGAAGACATTTGGATAGAAGGAAGACATTGGGATAAAACACAATTGTAACATTTTACAATATATCCTTTTAGCACATTCATTGATTTGAATTCCAATGGCATTCCTTAAAACACTATCAGTAGTTAGAAACATCTTTGGATAGTCAGAAGGATCTCACTTTGAGCAGAAACTTGTCCAGATACAGATTTCTACCTGTTCCGGTCACATTTCTCTGAATAGCTTATCATAATTCTCTCAAGTGGTAGGTTACTGACTTAATGATCAGGCAATCAAATTCAAAACTCAAAGAATATCAGTTATAGTCCCAAAAGATTTTATCTCTAATGGCAAATTCTACTAAGTGCAACTTAGGGCTAGATAAATTATTATTTTTTAAACTTACCAAAACTTAGACATATAGGAGATTGGTTAACTTGCTTTGTATTGTTAAAACTCATCCTGGTACAAAGAATTAATCATTAAATGAGTTTATCAGTCTTTAGTAGATGCTTTCCTTGTCATATATATATATTACTTTATCTCCAAAACAGGCTCATCTCTCAGGGCTGATACTTATCCTGAAGGTTAAGAAAACTGGCAAACTTACAAATTAAGGGGAGTTGACAGAGGCCCCAGGGAAGGGGCTGAGTCGTTTGTTGTCCAACCCCTACAATTCTTAGTGTTTTTATGGGTTGTATAGTAATTGCCAAATTTAGGTTTAACATGATGACAATAGCTCCAAATAATGTAACTAACAATTTTAGATTTTTCCTAAGTAATAACCAAATAGTTTTAGTTGTAATTTTCTCTTAATTTTCTAGCAACAGCAAAAATACCAAATTTCCTAAATTCCATTTACAAAATAATATAAAACAGGATTAGCAAGCCTAAATAAACTTTCCACCTTCTTTTAGTTGACAAATCTATTCTGTCTCCAACTGTTGAGCTGAGTTCTCAGGGAGGATTTCCATTCCCTTAAGTAATTTCCCTTTTTGTTTTTAGGGAGGAAATAAGATTAAAATATATTTTTAATTGAAGTAGAACAGATTTTAAAGTTTATTTAGCTTTAGTTCATGAGATTTCTTAAATATCAATTAAATGTTCCAGACAAACTGAATTGCCATTTGGATGTCTTCCAATTCACACAGATCATTTTTCTTTTGTAAGAGTTAAAATGTCATTTATTTTGTAACTGGGTCCTGAGAAGCCTGACTTTAGATAAGTCAAAAACAGGCTGGGTTTTTGGGCAGTTTTTAAGTAGCCATAAACTGCTTTTCTATTTTCCTAAATTTAGTGCAAATATTTCTATTTTTGTTTAGTGGGCTCCTTTAAAACTGCTTTTACTGTCATATTTCAAATAACAAATTTTACTGAATTATGTATATTTTATTTCTCTCTCTCTCTCTCATCCCTTCTTCCAGTCAGGGAAGGAGAGAAGGAAGAAGAAAGGGAAAGAGATTCTATGTACTATCCTCCCAGGCCTGATGAGGCCTTAATTTAGTTGAATTTGTTTAATTTGATTTACACACATCCAAAATTTATTTATCTTAACATTGGCATTGTATATTGGTCATATCTAAAAACCCATTAAGTTATCAAATATGAAACAATTTTATTCAATAAAGCAGTTAACATTCATATAGCATTTATTTTTTGCTGAGCATTTTACAGTGATATGATCTTAACAACAACAGTCAATATTTCACAAATCAGAAAACTGGGCAGAGATAAAATAATTTGCCATAAAGCATATAGCTAATACATTTCTGTAACTGAAACAGAGAATAGTGGATTTACCAAAAACAGAGGCTGAGTAGCTTTCTCACTTCACATACTGGGTGCTGCCAGTGTTTTCTTTTGATGGTAGTTTCAGGTGCTAGGGCTCAGGGAATGCTGACCATGGAACTTGACCCCCACTCCATCCCCATTCCCCTCAAGCTGGGTTGGGGAGGTGTTTTGGCCAAGGTAGTATGGGGTCCCCACAGGCTGCTTCCCCTATTTTTATAGGTGAGGCAGAATTTAAGTTTTAATCTGATCTGAGATGAGAGGGGTTAGCAAATAGATGAGCTATATCAATTTTGTTAGCAATCCTTACGAGGGTCCTCCCTTAATCCCAATGGGGTAAAAGGAGACTCCAGACAAGATAGAAGTCAAAGAAGGGTTAGCAAAAAAATTTGGCTTTTTACCTGGTTTGTTTTTTCCTTTTCTTTTCTTTCAGAATGTGGAAAATTCCTGGAATTATCCCTAATGTTTCAAGAATTTTTCTTGCATTCTTAAAATGACTAATTGCCAAACTTCTTAATTATTTCTTTCAAAATTTTGAGAATTTGCTAAGATGTTTTGTTCTCAAAACTTGAGAATCTGTAAAGATGTTATTTTAATTTTAAATGAGCTAACTTTTTGTATAGCTCCCAGTTTGGCCAAAACTGAAGTTCACAGAAAAAAGTTAGGCTTTTAAAGAAAATTTTCCAGCATTCTAACTACAGCATAGAGGTTTTTTCTTGATGATTGCCTTTAAAATCTCTCCAGGTTACAAAATCTTGTTCACAGAACAAATATTACACAGACATTCTTCGTAGAAACACAGGCACAGATACAGACAAAAATGACAAGGAAGAAGACTGTTCCAGCTTTACTGAAAGCCATAAACTTGAAAAATACAAAGAACTACTCAGTTATTAACATTGTGCAAACAAACCATTCTTTTAAACAACAGAAATAATTACTATTAAAGGAATCTCATTTTAACCAGCAGGATGTCCAGAGATGGGACTGTTTCTTTGTTATGTGTTAACCACAAAAACAACATATTTGCTATCTGAAAATACATTAAGAGGTTCTTGAACAGTCCAGTAATAATTGCATTCTGCTGTGTAAATTCAAACAGGATGTTGAAAACATATTTAGTCATAGGTGGAATATATATAAAGAGACTAATTGTTTATTAGTAGCATCTGTAAATACCATCTACTGCTTGCAACTGATCCTTAGAGTTTAGGGTTTGTTTGTTTGTTTGTTTGTTTGTTTAATTAGGGTTAGAATCTTCTCTTTAAATTTTGAATAATTTTGTCAATTCATGTGTTTCCAATTTCAAATAGTTTTATCCAATTAATATCCCTCACCAATTTTTGATAATCATTTAGAGTAACTAAATTATCCCTTCTAATTTCTATTTTAAAATTGACTTAGAATCAGTGATAGATTGCATCCACAATGCCTCTTTTCCTGTACCTCCAAAATCTTTACCACCCTGAATTTTTGTTTTGTTTTATTTTTTTAAATTTAGTTTTATTTTTATACTTTTCCTATTTTTTGTTAGGTATTATTAATAACTGTGCTATCCTCTCCCCCCCTTTTTTAAAAAAAATATTGTGGTGAGGAGTGGCATAGCAAAGAATACATATTTTCCCCCAAAATCAGAATCTACTTCTCCAGGCATAACCTTAAACCCTAGCAATGCCTATGAACTACATCCTAAAATGATACCTCGCACACCAGAGGGAAGAGGACCGGAGAGAACATATTCTATATTATTTGTAATTTGATGTGATGCTGAGGGGGACAAATCAAGACTGGCACTTCTCGGAGTAGCCTGAACTAAATCTTGTACTGTCAAAAAAGTAAAATTTAAGGTATTGTTTGTAGGCACAGCTTGAAGGGGAAAATAAGGGAAAGTGCCCATTGTTTGACTGGCGGGAGGTAGTTCTGGGAATGGTTTCTCGATGTCACATTACCTTTGCAATCATTCTGAGAGTGATCTTCAGAAGCCCAAAGTCTGTCCTTCCTGCATTTTGGACTTAAAGATAAAGGTTTATCTGCTAAATTGTGATGAAGTACAACCTTTTGAGTAATACTTTTTTTTTTCCTATATGAGCCAATTGTCCATAATTAAAGCATCTGTGAGAATTTGAAAAATTTTTAGATAGGAAATTTTCCTGATTTAATGCAGCAATCATTACTGTAGCTTAAATAGAAAAAGTTCTAATATTCTGACACTTTTGAATCATTTCTACTAAAGTCATTTTTCAGTTTTCCCCTACTTAATGCTTTTTTACAACTGGCATTAGCATTTTCAAAGGCATGTTGTTTCAATAAAATTTAAGTTGCCTTTCCATACTGATTCAAGGCTGGATTGCAATTATTAAGCAATTGACAAAAGTCAGCAAAAGTCACATTAGGTCCTTGCCAGATTTAAATTGATATTCTCTTCCAATTTGAGCTGGATTATTAGGCTCACAAACTTCCATAACAGGAAAAGATAATTACATTTCTAAAAAGGTGTCCCCTCTCTTGGTTCTCTTAATTGCCACCTGAACTAGTCCCCAGGATTCATAAAAATTTTGCTTCCTGAAGGGAAGATCTGATGGATCTATCTTTTTTTCCCCCTGAGGCAATTGGGGTTAAGTGACTTGCCCAGCATCACACAGCTAGGAAGTGTTAAGTGTCTGAGACCAGATTTGAACTCAGGTCTTCCTGACTTCAGGTCTGGTGCTCTATCCACTGGGCCACTTAGCTGCCCTTAGATCTATCTATATGTGAGGGATTCGGACAAGGAACCAGGAGATGGGGAGGAGGTGAAGGAGTCTTAAATCGTACTGATTCTCCCTTTTTATTAACATTTAAACATTCTATAGTTTTGTCATTTCTGTTTCCTCCAGAGTACTGGTAGAAGTATCTACTTTTTTTTTTGTAGTTAGAGGAACTGTTTCTGATGGTTGAAGACATATTTTCAAAATATTCTAAATTGAAAATACTGTAATTGAAAGAGCTCCCAGTCCTTTTTTCTTTGAAATATTCACCTATTTGGTTTTCATCTTAGGTTTTCATCTTACCCTATTTTTCCAAATCAATCATTCCCTCTTGAGGAAACCAAGGACAGCATGTTTCTACAGACTCCAAAAATTCTTGTAACTGTCTTGTGGTAATTACCAGTTCTTTTTCTTTAACTATTTTTTTTAATACTTTGAGATAATATTATCTGTCCCTACTACTTGATTGATTTTGCCCCATTCCAATTCAATTTATGTGCTATATTGATATTAGCTGGACAAGAATCAGTTTTGTAAATTTTATCATATATATATTTAATATAATATCTGATATTTTATATTCCATACCTCATATATTTATATCTTATTCCTCATGTCAGTCTGGTGATACATTATTTCTAATGTCAAATTACTTTTGGTGATCACCTCCTCCTTACTTTATCTTCACATGTAAATGGCTTTCCCCCTTACCTTAATTATGACTTCCAGAGGGCCACTCTCCTGCCAGACATTGAAGTCCATGTTCAGGTGCCATCTGTCAGAGTCCAGATCCAGTGAAATAGTGAGTGTGAATGAGTATTTGAAGCCAGGTGGAAGATATGCTTTGCAGTCTCCATTTATTAATCTGAATGCCAACATTTATATACTTTTTTTTAGATTTGTGTTATAAAATTACTAGCTTCCAGGGCATTTCCATATCCACTGTTAACTTTCAATACCAAGATGCTTATCAACACAGAATTGTAAATAGCATAGTTGTGAAGCTTATCAACATGAACAGAATTGTAAATAGTTGTGATATTTATCAATACAGAGCAGAAATTATCATATTAGTGCATTTACCACAAGTATTTCTTTGATTCATTATACAGTAAAGAATGCCTAGTTGCTGTTGTATGTAATCTCCATCAAGATTATCCTGAATTTACCAAGTATGTCTTTGAGGTCTTTTTTCCAATGGGTGACTCTTGACCAGTCTGCCTTTGCAGTTTTCTCATATCATTCTCTCTGGTAGCCAGTATCTTGATATTTTATGCCCAGGAAGGAAAAGATGCGAGTTGTCTTTTGATATATCACAAGACCTTGTTCTGAAGGAAAGAAGGCAAAAATAAGAAGCAGATGTATGTCAGAAATAAGCTCACTTAGAAAGCAATGGGCTCAAGTGCTCTCAATCACTACTGACCAAAGAAATACAAAATAAGACAATTCAGTACCTCAGAACAGGAAAAGATAATTTTGAATATTGGAGAGGATGTGGGAAAAGTGGGATTCATAGATTGTTGGTGAAGTTGTGAACTTATACAATCATTCTGGAGAGCAATTTGGAGCAATGCCCAAAGAGCTATAAAACTGCATGCTTTTTGATCCAGCAGTGTGTCTCTACTGGGCTTGTATCCCAAAGAGATCTTAAAGGAGGGAAAGGGACCCACATATGCAAGAATGTTTGTGGCAGCCCTTTTTGTAGTGGCTAGAAACTGGAAACTGAATGGATGCCCATCAATTGGAGAGTGGCTGAATAAATTATGGTATATGAATGTTATGGAATATTATTGCTCTGTAAGAAACGACCAGCAGGATGATTTCAGAGAGGCCTGGAGAGACTTGCATGAATTGATGCTGAGTGAAGTCAGCAGAACCAGGATATCATTGTACATAGCAACAACAGAATTATGTGATGAACAACTGTGATGGATGAGACTCTTTTCAACAATGAGGTGATTCAAGGCAATTCCAATAAACTTATGATGGAAGAGTCATCTGCATTCAGAGAGAAGACTATGAAGACTGAAGGAGATCACAACAAAGTATTTTCATGTTTGTTATTATTATTTGCTTGCCTGCTTGTTTTTTTTTTCTTTCTCGTTTTTCCCTTTGGATCTGATTTTTTTTTCACAGCATGATAAATGTGGAAATTTGTTTAGAAGAATTGCACATGTTTATACTATATTGGATTACTTGCTGTCTAAGGGAGAAGGGAGAATGAAGAGGGAGGGAGAAATGTATAAATTCAATTACAAGAAGTTTCTTAATGAAATGAAGAACAACTTAAGTAGCTAGAGGAATATTCAATGACTCTGGCTAGTTTATACCAATTTAGTTAAAATGACAATGATTGGTAGGTTATTGTCCATTCTCAAAAAGGACCAAAATAATTTTACTCTGTTGAGATCAAGGTACGGTGTGTTCAATTGGGGCTGATCAGACCAATATGAATTGGGCACAAATAGTCCATATGAATATTTGGAGTGGAGATATCTTAAATTTGTGCATTTTAACTTTCTTTCAAACTACTGAAATTCTGCTTTGTTCATAGAGCACAGCACTTTCTTTGAAGTGGGCATTCCATGCTGGATTGTCCTGAACCATTATTTTTCATGTCTCACAATCCAAAATTCCTCAGAGAGACCTTGAGAACATCCTTCTTCTGACTTCCATTTGAGTGTTTGCCTTGTGGGAGTTGTCCGTAGAATAATTTTTTAAGGCAAACATTGGATTGTTGTTATGCCAAGCTCAAGGCATAGCCTGCTTACTGGGCCTTAGCTCTGGGAAACGTTTTTAGTGCTTGTTTATAACCTCATCTCATTCATATGAGGAGATTTAAAGAAAAAAAAATTTTTGTATATAACTTGTTAGAAAGACATCTTGAAGTACTGTGAAATCTACAAGAGAGAGGCATTTTAGTTAAACACGATGCAATTGTGAGCCTTTTATTTCACATCCTCCTCTTGTATTTCTAATTTTTTGCCATTTATAAAATTATAGAAAAGGATTTAGGATACATCTATGTAAATGGGTCTTGGAAAAAAGGGGGGGAACAAAGTAATTTAGATAAAAATTAATAAGCAGCAATATTAAAATTTGATTTATTATTCTATGTTTTTGCTAATTTATCCAAATAAATTCCACTGCTTCCCCTCTCTTTCTCATTTATGTGTGTTTATGCATATTTGTGTGTGTGTGTATAAAACAAGTCTGATTTCTAACACATAGAGATTCTTTTCCTATAGTTCAAGGACATACTTGCAAATGTAAAAAATACTGGAGTTGCAATCAGAGGACCCAAAGTTTTCAATTTGCCATTTGTGTGGTTTTGAAGAAGTTGCTTATTGTCTTTGAATCTAAATTTTCTTCCTTCAAAAACAAAGATAGTGAACCATCTGACTTCTAAGATCTCTCCCAGTTTTAGGTCTATGAAATGCATTTTTTTTTTTTTTTGCTGAGGCAATTGGGGTTAAGTGACTTGCCCAGGGTCACATAGCTAGGAAGTATTAAGTGTCTGAGGCCATATTTGAACTCAGGCTCTCCTGACTTCAAGACTGGTGCTCTATCCACTGTGTCACTTAGCTGCCCTGAGAAATGCATTTTTTTTTAAGGAGAAGTTTATTTTCTCTAATTTGTAGGAAGAGAATAAAATCAATCACTTTTTATTAGGTACGCCTTCCCAAAACTTTGTCATTTGTATTGATTTAAAACATCAAGGAGAAAGTTTGGAATCACCACCCACAAAAAGGAAACAGAAATAAAAGACCAAATTAATTTTTATTAAGTCTTTGGGAAAATAAGGTTTAGATCCTTAGTGTCATATTCTGGTCTGAACCAAGTAATCAATAATGTCTTATGACTTCTTTTTTTTTAATTAAAACTTTTTATTTGCAAAACATATGTATGGGTAATTCTTCAACATTAACCCTTACAAAGCTGTTACAATTTCCCCCCCCTACTCCCACCCCTCCCCTAGATGGCAGGATATCCACTACATGTTAACTATGTTAAAATACTTGACAAATCAAATATATGTATACATATTTCCACACTTATCATTTTTGTGCAAGAGAAATC
>JAJPUD010005879.1:93999-108177 GCA_023553655.1 Myrmecobius fasciatus
TATATGTTGAGAGGCAAATAGAAAGGAGAAGGATAGGCCTTATCTGGTTGTGGAAGAAAAGGACCCTAACATAAATAAAATAAATAAAGATAAATAAAAGTTAACATTTCTTTCTTCCCTCTTCTATCCTAAGGAAAAGACCTCTACCATTCCACCAGAGGAGGGCACCCTCAGATTTAACTAAGGATTAAAGAAATCTTTTTCTTTTCTCCTTTTCCGAAAGAAAAGGTCAAAGTTTTACAGGGTCACAGGAGAGAAAAATAATTATGCATGAATATTAAAATACCAGAGAACTAACAAATTAAAAATTTAAACACCAAAATAGAAATCTTGAAAATCAAAGAAGAGATGAACAATATTGAAATAATAAATAAAATTAGGGGCTTTAAAAAAAAATAATCAAGCCATTATCTAATTAACTTGAAGAGAAAAGAAGCCAAGTTACCAGTATTAAAAATGAAAAAAAGATATTTCACAAAATTAAGAAGTAAGAGATTTTTATTAGATGATATCCAACTATATCAATAAAATCAACAATTTAAATGAAATAAATGATTTTTAAAATGCCCAAACAAAATATGAAATAGTTAAAACAACCCAATTTCATTAAAAAAATGGAACAAGGTCTAAATAAAATTTCAAAGGAAAAAAATCTAGTACTGAATGGATTTACAAGTGAATTCTATCAAATATTAAAAGAAAAATTGATTGCAACATAATATAAACTACTTATATAAAATATGAAAATATTATAAAATATGAAAATGAGGGATACCACCAAAATCATTCCATGACACACATCTTAATTCATTAATCATAAAAAGGTAAAACAGAAAAAGAAAACTATAAACCAATATCCCCAAAGAACTTAGATTTAAAATTTTAGATAAGCAATTAGCAGTGATTAAAAATACATTACAAAGATTATATACTATGGTGAAGTATGGTGAAATCTATAAAGTTAATTGTATTATTAACAATGTCAACAAGTCATGTGATTATATCAAAAGATGCAGAAATAATTTTTAACAAAATCCAATGCTCATTTTTATAAAAAAACCTCAGAAAATATAAAAATAAATGAACCTTTTGTTTAAAACAAAACATACAAATATCTAAAACAAAAATTACTACTATTATGTTATAATGGAGCTAAACTAGAATCCTTTTAAATAAAATTAGAGGTAGAAGAAAGATGTCCGTTGTCAGCACTTCTATTCAAAATAATACTAGAAATGTTGGCTACAAAAAACCATAATAAATTCATGAAATGAGCATGAGTAATGAAGAAGCACAATTAATAATTTTGAAATAGATGATACATTGCTATACTTAAAAAAACACCTTAAAGAGACAACTAAAAAATTAATTGAAACAATAAGTTCATCAAACTTTCATGGCATAAAATAAATTCCATTAAAAATAACTATAGAATGTATAATTACTTGTGAGTCTTCAAGGATACTCTGTCATACACAAGCACACACATACTGCAAAACACTTTTCAGAAAGACAGACCTAAATTGGGAAAATCTTAATTGCTCCTGAATAAGTTGAGCTACAATTTAAAAAAACCCTAACAATACTACTTAATTTGGTAAAATTTTCCAAATATTATTTTATAGAATTAGAAAAAAATGATAAATTTCTTATGGAGGCAAAAATGGTTAAGAATCTTAAGAGAAAAAAATGAAAAGGTGTGTAGGCAAAGGACCTCAAAGTACCAGATATAAAATTATAAAATAGTTATAGTTTTGGTTAAAATAGTTCAGTACTGTTTAAAAAATAGAGAGAAAAAGACAGCTTGGAAAATTAGCAGGGAGCACAAAATTAGATTTGGACCAAAATCTCATACCTGATAAAAGAAAAGCTCCAAATGGAAGGGAGGGGATAGCATAGGAAGGGGAGAAAATAGATTTCTGCCAATTCACAAATGTTTTTAAAATAGAGAAATGGGAAAGAGTTTCTGCAGAGGAGGTGAACCAGGAACCAGGAAGGAAAGAGAATAAGAATTAGATATGGGCAGGTCACAAAAGATAGAGAAAAAAATGCAACAGGGGGCAGCTAAGTGGCACAGTGGATAGAGCACCAGCCCTGAAGTCAGGAGGACCTGAGTTCAAATTTGGTCTCAGACACTTAACACTTCCTAGCTGTGTGAACCTGGACAAGTCACTTAACCTCAATTGCCTCAGGGGGGAAAAACAGATTCTCCTAACATCATTTAGTTGTATCATCTTGGGCAAGTTATAGTTTCTTTGGGCCTCAATTCTTTCATTTGTAAAATGAAGAAATTATATTAGATATCTAAGGTCCTTTTTAGCTCTAATAGTCTATGAGTCTATAACTAGCTAAATGGCAATGTTCCTTCTCAATATATTTACTTTCTTGTCATTATAAATAGTCAAAACCTATGCAAATAACATGTTTATAAGAAAGAATTTAGAATAAAGAGAATTTTACATGAAAACTTTAAATAAAAAATAAGGCACACTTTAGTGTACACTTTAAAGACCAGAAAATTGTTCCTAGAATTTGATTGTTAATTGTTTTGTGTTGTTTTATTATATGACACTTAATTTTTGATCATATGAATAATAATACTTTGTTACCAATTGGAAAGAATTCTTTTTTTAAGCTTTTTATTTGCATAATATATGTATGAATAGTTCTTCAACATTGATTCTTTTTTTTTTCCAACATTGATTCTTACAAAGCTTTCCTTTACAAATTTTCCCCCTAGTCCCCTCATCTCCCCTAGATGGCAGGAAATCCACTGCATGTTAATTATATTAAAATACTTGACAAGTTGAATATATGTATATATTTCCATACTTATCTTGCTGTGCAAGAAAAATCGTATCTACATGAACAAAAAAAAATCAGAAAAAAAAGGAAAAACAATGCAAGCAAACATCAATATAGAGCATGAAAATGTTATGTTGTGGTCCGCATTTCACATCCCTTTCTCTGGGTGTATATGGCTTTCTTCACTGAATGATTGGAACTGGTTCGAAACATTTCATTGTTGAAAAGAGCCATGTCCATCAGAATTGATCATCATATAGTATTGTTGTTGCCGTGTATAATGATCTCCTGCTTCTGCTGATTTCACTCAGCATCAGTCCATGCAAGTCTCTCCAGGCCTCTCTGAAATCATCCTGCTGGTCGTTTCTTACAGAGCAATAATATTCCATAACATTCATATACCATAATTTATTCAGCCACTCTCCAATTGATGGACATCCATTCAGTTTCCAGTTTCTAGCCACTACAAAAAGGGCTGCCACAAACATTCTTGCACATGTGGGCCCCTTTCCTTCCTTTAAGATCTCTTTGGGATATAAGCCCAATAGAAACACTGCTGGGTCAAAGGGTATGCACAGTTTGATAACTTTTTGAGCATAGCTCCAAATTGCTCTCCAGAATGGTTGGATCCATTCACAGTTCCACCAACAATGTATTAGTGACCCAGCTTTCCCACATCCCCTCCAACATAAGTCATTATCATTTCCTGTCATTTTAGCCAATCTGACAGGTGTGTAGTGGTACCTCAGAGTTGTCTTAATTTGCATTTCTCTGATCAACTGTGATTTGGAACACCTTTTCATATGACTAGAAATGGTTTTAATTTCATCATCTGAAAATTGTCTGTTCATATCCCTTGACCACTTATCTATTGGAGAGTGGCTTGAATTATTATAAATAGGAGACAATTCTCTATATATTTTAGAAATGAGGCCTTTACCAGAACCATTAAATGTGAAGATGATTTCCCAATTTGATGCTTCCCTCCTAATCTTGTCTGCATTAGTTTTGTTTGTACAGAAACTTTTTAACTTAATATAGTCAAAATTATCTATCTGGTGTTCAATTAAGAGTTCCAGATCTTCTTTGGACATAAATTTATTCCATCTCCACAGGTCTGAGAGGTAAACTATCCTATGTTCCTCTAATTTTCCTATGTTCCTCTAATTTTCTTACAGTATCACTCTTTATATCTAGATCATGAACCCATTTAGATCTTATCTTGGTATGTGGTGTTAGGTGTGGGTCAAGCCCTAGTTTCTTCCACACTAGTTTGGAAAGATTTCTTTCTGTCTTTGTTTCTATCTCTCTTTCCAATGCTCTCTGTTTCTGTTTCTTACTTATATGTGGGACATACAAGGGACTTTTCAAAATGTGACTTAATTATCATTTTTATAAAAATGATTCCCAGGAATCCAATCTGTCTTTCTGTTGAGCTGTGTTCCTATATCATCAATTACCTACTGGATCCACTGGCATCTAAAATACAGTATGAGCATTTTCCCAATTATTTAGGTCTGTCTTTCTGTAAATAGTGTTTTTGTAGTTTATGTGTGCTTAAGTGTGACAGAGTATCTTTGGAGACTCACAAGTAATTATACATTCTATAGTTATTTTTAATGGAATTTGTTTTATGCCCTGAAAGTTTAATGAACTTATTGTAGGGTACTGTATGGTGGGGAGTATAATGTAATGAAAATGAATTGTAGGGTATGAGTATTGTAGGGTACTGTATTGTGGGGAGGAAGATGTAATGAAAACGAATTGTAGGGTTTAAGTATTGTAAGGAATAAGCTATAATGAAAATGAAAAGGTAAGAAGAGATCAGATTATGAAAGGTTTTAAAAGCCAGATTTTATATTTCATCTTGGAGCCACTGGAATTTATTTAATAGAGAGGTAAAATGGTTAGCCCGGCCACTTAGGAAGATTACTTTGACAACTTAGTGGAGAATGAACTGTAATTAAAGGACACTTGAGGCAGAAAGACCAATCAGCAGACTATCATAAATCCTGATTTGAGGTGATAAGAGCCTTTTCCAGCATGTTAGCATTATCAGAAGACATAAAGACCACATACAAGATTAATATAAATACATACATATATATATATATATATATAAAGTATGCATTTTGAATTTAAAGCCTTTTGCCACTTGGATCCATTCTACTTTTGCAGGCTGCCTCTGGTTCCTTCTAGTAGTACATAATCCATCCAAAAGGGCCTTCTTGTTAGTCATCACACAAACTCCCATATATATCTTTGCCTTGGATCATATAAGGAATGTACTCTGTCGTTTTCACCTCTCATCATGAAATATCCAACACCCCAAAATGGAAAAAAAGAAGAAATCATGGGGTTTTTCCAACTTCCCATTTTAGGTAAATTTATTTAAGCTAGAGAAAGCATTGCATTGGGTTTGATTAAAGATGGTTAAAGCCAAAAGATATTTTCTAATTGTAATTTCTAGGGAGGCATTCCAGTGCTAAGTTTTATAAAATGAATTATTTGATTGTATGAAAACTTTTTACTTTAACATGCAAGAAAATGGTTTTCTATTGCCAGGACCAAAGTTATCCAACTTTGTTACTGATCACTTGTTACTGATTCATAAAAATATTATTTTTTGGAAAATTAATATATGAATCAATAATGGTTAATTCTGTTTTTAAAAATAAATTTTTTTTGAAATTTTCTGTTTCTTGCAGCATCATTATAATTTGTTATTGTTGAAAAGAGACATGTCCATCAGAATTGATCATTGCATAATCTTGTTGCTAACACATTATTCTTATAGAAAATGTTAAAATCTTAATACTTCTTAGGTGTGTGACCCTGGCAAGTCACTTAACCCCAAATGCCTTAGAAAAAAAAAAAAAAAAGAAAATGTTAAAATGTTCCAGTATACTCAAGTGAAACAATTTGTTTAGCCATTCCCCAACTGATGGGCATTTACTTTGTTTCTAATTCTTTACTATCACAAAAAATCCAGCTACAAATATTATTATTAACTATTTCTGCTTTTTAACATTTGTTTGTGATAGTTTTTGTTTTCTTATCTTATTTTTTTGAATCTGTCATTCTTTGTTAGTTTTAATGAATTTTTAAAAATCCACTCATGTTTAAAGTTATGAGTTGTTTTTATGTTCCCTCTGACTCTAATATTGTTTTTCCTGAAATGTATATGTATATATAAATTTCCTCATCTGTTGTAAACACAGTACTATTTTTTTGTGAGATAATTGGTGTTAAGTGACTTGTCCAGGTTACACACTCAGTACTTATCAAGTATCAAGTGAGGCAAGATTTGAACTCAGGTCCTCCTGATTCCAGGAGTGGTGCTTTATTCCCTTGTACCACCTAACTTCTCCCACAGTAATATTCTTTCATTTGTTCTATCTAGTCTTTTTTTTAAAGGTAATTTTACTCTTACTGGCTTTCTTACCTTCATTCCTTCACCCCTCCTCTCATTTGTTATCCCTTTCCTTTTGATTTGTTTATGAGTTCTTTCTCCATTCTTGCTATTGTATAATTATATAATTAGTTCCCCCTTCTTTTCTCTTCTTCTTTTCTCCTTCAATTAATACTATTCTTTTTTTTTGTTTTTGTTTTTGTTTTTTGAATTTTGGTCCTTTTCCAAAGAGTATTTCTTTCACTATCTTCATTATTCAACCCCTTTTTTTGTCTACTCTAGAACTTTACTCTGATTCATGCCTTTATAATGATACTGTTTCTCTATACTTTGTTTCTCTTGCAGTCAAAACTTCTAAGTTATCTATTCTAAGTGCTCCCTTCTAGCAGTTTTTGCCACTGCCTTGTTGAACTTGCCCTTCAGATTCCCTTTTTCTCATGATGCCTCATTCCTAAAACAATGCCAATTATTTCAGGTATCAGAGAGGGCTCTGCTCCAAAGTAGACCACTGAATTGTACTGTCTTCCAGTTAACTTTCTTTCCACCATTTGCCTCAAAATCTTCTTGCACTCATTCTTTGCTCTTCCAGGAGTCAGTTTCCCCTAGGAGTTCTAATTCCCTCTTTCCCAAGGTCATATGAATAGACTTTTCAAGCACCAAATCCTCCAGTTCATGTTTAGTGGAAAGTCCCCATTTTCATTCACAGATTATCTCTCTTCATCCATAAGAGCATTCCTCATTGGAACTCTTCCCTCCTTTTCAATCCTTCTCTTCTACTCATCCACATCACTCATTTCTCTCTATTATTCTTCTCCATTTCTGATTCTCTTTCATGTAATCTCCTTTGTTGTAATGTATTCCACAGAAAATCTTGATTCACTTTCAGGCAGAGTGTTGCTAGATTCTACCAATAATATCTCAGACCTGTCTCTTTTCCTGTTACCTATACTGGACCTCTATCTTCATCCCTTTCCTCTTGTATACATTTAGAAGGAAGTCTCTTATTCTCTCTGTTTCTGTTGCTGATCTTATCTGCTGCATTTATTCACTGCTGTATTTCTATTGTTTGTGATATTTGAAAAGCAAACAATCTCTTAGGTTCTGGTTTTTATTCTAAAAATGTTTGAAACATCTCTTTATTATGAAACATCCATTTTTTTTTTACTTATGATTGCTAATCCCAGATGTGGAAGATAATTCATCCTGAGCTGCATTTTGAACTCCACTGTTCTTTGGAACTTATTACTCCACACTACTACTTACATTTTCTAGTAGATGCAGAATAGTCCTGTGCTATTTAAATTTTCTTTGTAATTGATGATCCTTTTCCTATTGCTTGCAGAACTTTTTTTTTCTTCTTCTAATTTAATTTTTTAAATTTAACTACTATGAGTACTTGAGTTTGCAGTCTTTGGTTTTTCTCTGATGTTGATCTATGAATTCTTTTGACTGGTATTTTATTTTCTATGTACAAAAGTTCTGGGAAATTCTCTTCTATTATTTCCTACATTGTGATAAAAATTTTGTTTTTGTTATTTTGTTTTGTTTTTTGATCCTCTCTTGTTCTTCTGGAAGATCTCTGATCCTTAATTTGTCTCTGAAAATTCTATGTTTGAAATAAATATGTCTTGCTTGCATAATGAGCATATTTTCTTTTAATATTTTTTGTTTGTTTCTCTTCTTTCAATTGTCCTTCACTTTTTTTTTCCTGAGGCAATTGGGGTTAAGTGACTTGCCCCGGGTCACACAGCTAGGAAGTGTTATGTGTCTAAGACCAGATTTAAACTCAGGTCCTCCTGACTTCAGGGCTGGTACTTTATCCACAACACCACCTAGCTGCCCCTGTCCTTCACTTTTGTATATTTGCATTCCTTATTTGGTTTTCTCTCTATTTTTTTTTTGGTGAGATTTACTATCATAGATTCTGATTTTTCTATTCTGCTTATTTTTGTTTTGCAAGCCACAAATTCTGCTCTTATAATTCTCGTTTCTCTTTTGAACCACTCAGGAATAACATGTTTGGTATCCTGTTCTCCCAATCCACAAAATCCTCTGTCTCAGCAAGTGCTGGAGCATTTTTCTTTGTTTTTGAATAGTCATTCATTTATTCATAAATGCCTGAACTCCTTACTAGATCTAGAAACCATATTTCATTTTGTTGTTATGCTTTATATATTAATTTATTTGCCTGTATTTGAGATTTTTGTATTTTCTTCTTCCTACAATCTTTGCTAATTCCATTCATTTCATCCATTAATTTTCCTTTATTGCTCATTTTCTAAATTTCTGTCCACTGATAATGATTTCCTTGAGGATTAAATTTCAAAGTGTCTCAACCTCCTCCTATATCATACAATTTATAGTTTCACCAGCTTAGGTCTCTGCTTCCAAGTAATGTTTTGGTGGATGGAAAGAGCCACAATTGAAAATGAACAGCTACCTTCAAATTTAGTGGAGGGCTGCACGTTCCCTCCCCCTTTAATTCCTTCTCTCCCCATCCTGCATTTCATCCTGATGTCCTGTCCTCAGTTTTTTGACTCAGTACCAGTAATTCAAAGCTTTGCAGCATTAGTTCTCAGGGTAAATATCAATTCACTTTTTAAAATCTTATTTTGTCTTCTGGATTTCCTAGACAATGAAAGCAGCTGAAGTTTATTTTATTTGATACACAATTTTCAGGGTTTTTTTTTGTGGGGGGGAGGAATCTGAGAGATTAGGGATGAGAGAAAATATCTAGTTTTCTATTTTATTGGTAAATGATTCAGAAATGTATTAACATTCTATTATTCATTTTTTGTTAACTTCATCTGAGATTACCTCCCCCCACACACACACCTCAAGACTTATCATGACTAAAAAGGAGTAAGAAGTTCACAGTTCAAGGAATGTTACTAGAAAAAGTAGGTTTGGGGGCAGAGAGGAAATTCAGTAAAGGGGAGTTTCCTGAATAGTCAAGGAACAAGATTTATGTATTGAATTATGGGGGAGAAAAAGATGGGAAGATATGGGAGCTCTGAAGACAGGGTAATAACTAGAAATTTAAACACCCATGACAAAAAACATAAAATGGCTTTAGAACGATGAGTGCATCATATATCCTCAAATATACCATTTGTGAGTTATACCCAGACATTGGCCCAATGGGTTAAATTCTGAGTCAAATAGAAGATAATTTGGATATTGATGCGAGTGACTAAGATATTATAAAATACCACTCTGTCCAGAAGCACTGGAATAATATAAAGCCACTGATGAGGAGGCTGCTATTCAGAGAAAGTTCATATGATAGATAACTATTGCGTGCTGGGACTGTGGGGAAAAGCCTATAACTTGTTAATTTCTTAGTTTAATAAATATTCTTGTTTCTTAGTTTCTACACAGCTAACATTATGAAAATGTGTTCAAAATGTAAATATAAATGTACATAAAAGTTATGTAATCTTTTAAAAATATAACATAAAATTTTTGTACCCTCTAAATTTTGGTCTCCTGAGACAAAGATCTGATGCCCCTAATTATGGCTTTCTCTGAATACAAACTTCAGCTTTCCTTGTCAAATTTAATAGCACATGGACAGAGAATTAAGACTTGCTTACCTTACTTCAGAATAAAGCTGATTTATTTGAGGAAACTAATGCAGAGAAATATAATTTCAGATATAATTAACTACTTATGCATCAGATGAAAATCGAGTGCCATTTTCTTCATATTTATATCTTCACTTATCTATTTGTTTATTAGCTTTGTAGTTCTAATATTAATATGCCATATCTAAAATTTTGGCAAACACATTGCAGCTAAATAACTAACAACTTTATTTACTTTTTAAAAATTATTGAAAATACTATTAAAATCCATATTTCTGTTTGACAAAGAAACCATTAGTATCCTGACCAAGATGGCCCAGGACCACCTACTCTAGCAAAATGTTTAAATTATTACCAGAATGAATAGCAATGAAGAATTCAAATAAGAAAAATAGTAAATTATTTCTTCCCACCCCAGAGCTACATGTAAAAAAAAAAAATCAGTCAGTAGCCCATAGAGCAATAGGATAGGGGATATCTAACAAAATTAGTAGTAGTTCATGCAAAGAAGCCTAATCTCCCAGCTCATCCAGCAACTAGCCAGAAATATTTGTTGCTTGCAGGGCTTTCTGTCCAGAGTCATCAAGAGCAATGAGTTCTTGGGAAAAAAGCCCAAGGTGATTGTACTCTCCACTAAGAGTGGAGAGGCCCTTGAATGCCTTGAGAGAACAGAAACAATATCTTTCTCAACTAATATAGTTTAGACTTACAAAATTTGGTGTTCTAATAATGTCCTTAGCACCCTGTCCTGAGACAAAGGGTCACAAAAATCTAGTACTCTGAACCTCAAAGATCCATAAGAGTGAGGAGATAGAGTAACCCAGTAAGGGGTAGAGTAACCCAGGTGATTGAGAGTAAGAACAAGTAGGGCCTACCAGTCCACTCAGAAATGCAGTAAGAATAAAACTTGTCCCTGACACAATGCCCCAATTCAAAACCTAAAGATATGTAAACCAAAGAAGATGCTGAACAATATCAGAAATTACTGCAAATCTAGAGACTCTTAAAAGTAATATGTAATAATTGTATGTTGACACTTAAAAGAAACAAAAGAATTTTCTACAAGAATTTCATAAATACTAGGAAAAAATGAAGAAATAAATATTTTTAAAATGAGGGAAAAGCTCTATAGAAAAGGAATTCAATGGAGACTAAGTCTCTTAGAAGAAAAAAGTGATAAAACTTACCTCAGTGATGGAGCTTCAAGACTAAGACAAATCAGAGAATAATGATTTTGAGTGAAATGGGAAACTGAGGGCTTATCAGAATAATGACTGTGAGAGATTAGTGTGGTTTTTCATTGGGAATCACTGCTGCAGGAAGAGATTAATTGTGGCTTTTTAGAATATCAAAGGCAGACCAGACTGACTGGGAGCCTATTTACAAAAGGTCTGGTTGATATCTGTGTGTTATGAGTGGGCCAGAAATGCCTTGTTCTGGAGATTGGCAGGTCCTGGAAGCCTGGTGGCTCCTTCTCTCTCTATAAAGCATGTGCTCAAATGAGAAGATTTGGTCTCATCCTCTTCCTGGCTTGTCCTGGAGGAGAATGACTATCTAGAATTTTGTGAGATTCTAATAAACTTCTAATCTTCACTTTGAGAGATCTCTGAGTAATGATTTTGAGTCGGGAGTCGCATTTTTGCCCCACACAGTTTTGGGGGCTCGTCCAGGATAAATGTCTGGTAAGGGAAGATTGTTGCTCAGTTTCAGAGACAAAAGGCACTGAGGGACCTTTTGTTCCTCCCACCCCTCCCCCTCCACCGTTTCCGAAAGGGACACCAATCTCCTCTCTACTGGCAAAAGCACCGGATGGTAGATTCTCAGTGAAGATAGAAGCAGATGTAAGCCTGGTGTGTAAGTTGAATTGAGCTTGTGGTCAGGAAAGTTGAGTACACAACCTAAGGTAAGCCTTGGGAAAGTTTGGGAATCATTGGTGGCCAAGGGAGGCCTTGAGAGAAAGCTCTCCTAAATTAAGGTGTGTTGTTAGACTGCAGAGGATTCCAGAGAAGCTTTCCGAATAAGCTCTTAGGTGACCATTAGTAAAGGGGCGACCTTTTACGGAGGGATTAAAGTGCAGTCTAGTCTTCAAACCAGGATCCAGATCTGGGAATACCAGCTGAAAGTTCATTAGGGAATTGGCTAAGGTATTGAGATAAATTAGCGAACTGAGAGGGGAAGAGGTAAGGAGAATGATAGAGCATTGCTGCTACAAGATCAGGGTGGAGTTAATTAGACCTGAATGGGGTAAAAATCCCTTCAATCCAGAGGAATTGGAGTTTGCAAATCTCTCGCTTCAGGGGACAAAGGCCTGGATGTTCTTGAGCCAAGCCAAAGAGGCAGATAAAAGGTGGAGAAAGAATGGATGGAGAAAATCCCCCCTCACCCCTGGGATTCTTTAACTGTTGTACTTCCACAATGGAGGCAACTCCATTGAGAAGGCGGAATTAGCAGAAAAAAGCCAAGGTACTTGAGGAAACCTGGAGGGAATACTTAAAATCAATCAGTAATGGAGAACTATGGAGGTGTCTTCAAACAGATCAGTTTCTGGGACCCAATATCTATACATAGAGGGAATTAATTTGAAAAAGAGAGAGACTTTCCCATAGGTCCAACTCTGGCCAAGCTTGGAACTTCAGGGAAGTCCATTAGAATAATAGTTGGGGAGTTTGACAATTGGTCACTAGAGAGTGAAGATAGAGCAAAGATATAGTTTCTTTCTCCCCTCCTTCCCGTTCCCTGACTGCAGCAGATGCTCGGAGCCTGGGAGAGAAAAAGAAACTATACCCAGTCAGTTTAGTGAAGAGTAGTTTTTATACTGAGAACTTGAGAGACTTCCCAATTGGTTGTTTCTGTGTTGGTGCTTTGCATAAAATGTTTGTGGTTTTCAACTTGTGCTTAATTATAACCTGTTTGCGCTAATTTGAAAGAAAAAGGAAGAGAAAAAGTTTAGCTGTTTGAAATACTGGCAGAGAGAGAGTGAGCAATGAAGTCTTATCTAATTCAAGAACCTGCTCTGCCTGGGGAAGGAAGAGAGAGAACAAAGGAAATTGATATTGATTAACTTTTAAAAACTTGGTGAAAAGTTTCTGGGAATCAGTTTAAAATGTGTATGTGTGTATATATATGTGTGTGTGTGCATTATATATAAATTTATATATATAAATATTGTTGCCCTTGTGCATGTTAGATCTGTTATTCTGGGTATGAGATCTTAAGAATTTGTTTGAATAATTGACTTTTTAGCATTGAAAGAGAAATTTCTAAAAGCTGTATTTGATTTGATTCAGTTTAATAATAGTTTATTTTTAAAAGTTCTGATAACTTAGGTTACCTTCTGAAAGATATTTTGGGTAATTTGTAAGCATCATAAATTATGCTTTAAAGTTTGTCATGCTAAATATGTGTTTGAGTTTTATGGAGTTATTTAATTATTCACATATTATGAATCTTAAAGTTTAAAGTTTTGAAGCAAGTAGAAATGGAGAAGAGTCAAGTTAAAGGGAAAAAAATATAAATATATAGAAGAAGGCGATTTAAAGAAATAGGGTAAGAAAGATTGATTTATAGAAACAATTGATCGGTTTGGATGATTTCAGTGGGGGGAGGGAGAGACAGGAAGGAATCTTTTGGTGAAGGTCTAACTCACCTCCCTTCCCCCACATTGCCTACTTCTTTAAGAGATGAAAGAAGCAATTAACATCTAAGGTTGAGAGAGATGGAAAAGGGAAGGGAGATATCTGAGGTTGGCATCTGCCTTTGTCTGGCAGATTAGATTTTGGGGGCATGGCACCCTAAAAAGTTAGCTGTGAGAAGTGGGAATTGGGAAGCATGGTGTACTTGAGAAAAATGCCATGTGGAGTGGGGGAGGAAGGGCGGCCAAATAAAAAGTCAAGAGCCTTCCCAGGTGACAATATAATTCCCCTCTCCCATTAAGTGTGGTATAGCCGATTTTTAATGAACTGCAGCTCTTGGCTGATTGAAATATCAATTGATTATATTGTTTAAAGGAACAGCCTACATTTACATGATGTTAATTTCAGAATGTTTTATTTATTTTATGTTTTTTTTTGTTTATATCTACTCTAAGAGATTTGTTGGAATAGTAAGTTTTCTAAAAGCGATTTATTCCTGCTAAGATATCCCATCTGTCTGCAGCAAATTGTTTGGTGTTTTTCTAGGCGCATGAGAGTCTCCTTGTTTAAGGAATATAACAAAAATCTAGAGCAGGATTTCAATCTGATCTGATAGGTTTGGAGCTGCTTCCAAAAACGTTTGTAGGGATTCCTCAATTGGAGGAAATTGATTTACTAATTTTTCCATTCTTTTTTTTTTCTTAATTGAATTAATTTTTTATTGGACAAAAGTCTATTTTTT
>JAJPUD010005879.1:116509-129331 GCA_023553655.1 Myrmecobius fasciatus
TGTCTGCAGTTCGCCATCTTGGCTCCGCCCCTTTCAATTTTTCCATTCTTAAAAAGAAATTATTAATGTTAAATCTGAAAGATCCTTTTATGTGGAATTGGGATATTCTGTATGAGCTTTAATTGATTGTATTGAGTCATCTTGAAATTGTATTCATTGTCTAAGGGGACTCTGAGAATAATAGTTTTTGCTTTTCCCCCTTTTGAATGTTTCTGTTATAGATAATATGCAATTTGGAATTTTTCTATATGTTGGATATTTTAAAAGTAAAATGATCTGTAGTGTTGAACTTAAAACCATTTACTTAGATATGAAAGATAAGCTATATAAGCTGTGAACTTTTAGGCTGAATCTTTTACTGTGATCCTTGAGTTAGATTCATTTGAAGCTTTGCTTAATGAGAATTGTTGTAGGAGATAAAATCTCTTGGAACTGAAGCTGATATTTGGAGTTTTAAATTCAGGTATGACTATCTGAAAGATCATCAAGCCAGGGATCCACCATCTGAAAGGAATATGCCATGGGCTACTCAGAAGGAATCATTGCAGGTGGAAGTTAGTGTCTGGGAATGAACTAAAAGAACAATCTTCATCTCTGCCGAAGGTGGGATTCTTCTGATTCAGTTTTCCAGTAGTGAGAATATACTTGATTGTTCCTGAGTATGTCTTAAGGTAGAGTAATTCAAAAATTAAGACAGCCACCTAAGTAAACTGCTTTAAGGATGCTCTCATGTCCCTGATTTTTCCCTCTTATAGCAAATTTCTGTAATCAAAGCAAGTGGTCAGTGGAAAATATAAAACACAATAAAGTATATATTTTAATTGGCAGTCCAGCTCTGTAGGATTCTCTGGTCGCTGTTATAACATCTTTAACTCTTGTTTTCTGGGGTTAGAGTTTCTTTATCAGTAGATAAAGAAACTTCCCTTTTGTTTGAGAGGAGTAGACAATCTTAGCAGGCCCTGATTAGGCTAAGGTTTTTTTCTTTTTAGGACTTTGAAAGGTAAACTAATCTGCCTAGAGCCTTTTACATTGTATGTTGATGGAAGGCAGGGCTAGGTTGTCAGGTCTCTGGACCCCAATTCTAGACCACTTTGCTTACTTATCAAAGATTTATATTAACTTCAAATGTGTTTTTCATGTTTTGCATGATCATGGGTGCTATATGGAAAGAAAGGGGATTTTTGGTAGCCAAACATTTCAATGCAGAGTAAATGATTACTGCCAGCTATCCATGAACCTAGAGAGGTTTCTGTTGTTTGTTGTAAATGAAGGGGGATTCACTTTAGGTGAAGGGAAGCAGGCTTACAGATCAGCTGCCCACATTGCTGATTGCTTGCCCAGGACCCTGGCAACTTTAACCCCCAACTCCTAACTCCTGCATTCCCTCATATAGCTCCCAGGCAAGTAAATTTTGAAAGGCCTGCAAATGGGCCTCTTGCAGAGGCTTCAAACTGCTTTTTGTTGTGTTAACATATGCACTAGTTGTGTGAAAGCTTTTCCTTGTAAGAATCTAGGGCTTTTGCTGGGAGAGATTGTACTCACTGAGGGGCACAAAGCTTTGCCCATTACATCTATTCCTTTGAGGAAAGAAAAGCAATAATTTTGGGAAAACGTTTTTGGTATTTATCTTAGGGAAGGTTATTTGGACAAGAGGCATTTGTGATAGCCTCATCCCTCCCTCAGCCCTTTTCTGGGTGGGTTTCTAGTTTCTTGTCACTTTTATATATTCTCTTCTGATCAATTTTAGTCCTTGTATGTTTTTAATGTATTTGTGAGAGTTGCTTCTTCCAGACTCTGAGTGATGAAATTCCAACCACTTGGTTAACCTGAGTCACCTGAGACCTGATTCTGACACTCAGCACCGGCTGCAGTCGCTTCCATCACCACCAGCTATCTGCCCTCTTCAGTCAGATCCCACTGGATCTAGCTATGCCCCTGATCAGCCTGAAGCAGCTCCAGAAGATGAGACCTTCTTCCTTTTGTCCCAAACGAGTCTGGGTCTGGACTGCTTGAGGTGGGAATAGTGTGACAAGGGCCCTGAGACCTCAGGCCTCCACAGTGCTGGAGTTCTATGGCTGCCAGGTGCCAATCTGCTCTGTGATAACTCAGTTTCCAAGATAGATAGTGGGAGATGGTGGGACCAGGTCTCTGATTCATGCTCATTGTTCTGAGGGCAATATCCTGTCACTGCTTGCTTATACACTTAATCATTAGAGTTCAAGATTTAGCTAAGTTCAGGAGTAACTGAAGTGGCTCCTGAAAGCTTCCACTGATGTGAGTGTTGGTTCTAAATGGTGGAGGGTAGATGATAGTTACAACTGGGGAGAGATCAGCCTGAAAGTCTGGGTCATAGATGCCTTAGTGGGGGATGTATGTTGGGGTAAGAAATCTTCAAGCCTGTGAAAAGAAGGGGAACTGAGGGTGATTGATGACTGACTGTTAAACTATCACTGTGTATTGCTGTACAATCCTGATTGGATTCCCTATTGCTGTATTTGGATTTAAGGATGGAAATTGTTGGGATAAGAATTTGGATGATGGTGCTAAAACCTTCCAGCTATCTGGGGGAAGGTGATTCAATGATTGAATATTCAGGAGAGAGAGTGTGGAATGTTGTGCCACAGTTCCTTGTCTCGTTTCCCTTAATTGTTCTGCCTCAATAGCAACCCCCTTGCCCCCCACTTCCTGACCTTCAGGAATAATTGGGCTAGCATTTCAAAGAATCATAATGGTCCATTTCAAACACCTAGACATACCCTTTATCTTTTGGCTTCAGACTTAATGTTTCCTAGCTTCTCTCCAGACTTATCAGAATTTATGATTCTCCCTACCCTCAACCTGTCAGAGCTTTTGTATGGACACCCTTTTCCTCAGGGAGGGAAAGGAAGTATAGATCCTGTCCTAGATACTAAGGATTTTTGCATTAGAAAATATGACTCACAACTTGCTAAAGGACTCATTGCTTAGACTCTACCTTTAGGATTCATGGTGCATAAATATCAACCCTGAGACTGGATCTTGATCCATGTCTGGAAGGAGGACAGTGTGGTTGGACTTGTTACACTTGAGTCAAAAGGACCTGTGGATGCTGCAAAAGAATGGATTGTAGAATTTGATATTGTGGATGAGTTGAAATTACGCTTAACAACAAGGACTCACTAACTTTGGGAGGGGACTAATGAATTGTGTGTTATTTTGAGAATTTTTCAACTTGCTTTGGACAACAATCTTGAGTCCAACAGAGATTATGTTGCAAGGATTGTAATGAAGATGAGAAGTCCTCATATGTGGAAAAAGAGGAGGGATTTAAGTGAAATGGGAAACTGAGGACTTCTCAGAATAATGACTGTGAGAGTTTGGTGTGGTTTTTCATTGGGAATCGCTACTGCAGGAAGAGATTAATTGTGGCTCTTTAGAATATCAGAGGTAGACCAGACTCTGACTGGGAACCTATTTACAAAAGGTCTGGTTGATATCTGTGTGTGATGAGTGGGCCGGAAATGCCTTGTTCTGGAGATTGGCAGGTCCTGAGAGCCTGGTGGCTCCTTCTCTCTCTATAAAACATGTGCTCAAATGAGAAAATTTGGCCTCTTTCTTCTCCCTGGGGTGTCCCAGAGGAGAATGACCATCCAGAATTTTGCGAGATTCTAATAAACTTCTAATCTTCTCTTTGAGAGATCTCTGAGTAATGATTTTGACTTGGGAGTCGCATTTTTATCCCACATAATTTCATGGGACACCAATAAATAATAGAATAAAATAAAATGATTGAAAAAAAAGAAAATGTAAGATATCCAATATCAAGAACATTTGACTTGGAAAAGAAGTCAAGGAGTCATAACTTAAGAGTTATTAGAGTACTTGAAAACAATTATTAAACGAAAAACTCTAAAATTCTCCATATTTCAAGGAAACATAAATGATAATTATCCCTATCTATTAGAATCAGACGGCAAAGTAAAAATAGAATAATCTACCAATCATCTCATTTAAATAACTTAATCTTAGAAAAAGAAATTGAACAAGCCAAAAATGAGCTCTAAAAAAATTTCTAAGTCCTAATGAATTTCCTACCAAATTCAATAAATGCAAAAAAAAATCTCATGACAATGGGTATATAACACCCATTCCTATTTTAAAAAAACACTAGAAAGCATAGGAATAAATGGAGCTTTTCTAAAAATGGTAGATAATATCTATTTAAAACCAAGAGCAAGCTTGATCTATAATGGGGATAAACTAGAAGACTTTCCAATAAAATCTGAGGTGATGTCTATTATTGCCATTATTATTTAATATTATACTAGAAACCTAACTATAGAAAAAGGCAAGAAAAAGAAATCAAAGGAATAAGCATAAGGAAACAAAACTATCACTTTTTGCAGATAATATGATGGTTAATAAGAGAACCCTAGAGAATCAGCTAAAAAAATTAATGGAAACAATAAATAACTTTGGCAAATTTACAAGATATAAATAAACTGACATGAATCATCAATATTTCTATATATCACCAAAAACTCAGCAAGAAGAGATAATGAAATTCCCTTTTAAAAACCTGCAGACAATATAAAATACTTGGGAGTCTGCCTGGCAAGACATACACAGACTCTATATGAACACAATTACCAATCCCCTCCATAAATTTGGAACCCCCAAAATAAAAGATAGAATGAGTGAGGCAAGGCAGAATCAGATGAAATTCATTCTTATTTGAAATTAACAAAGGAGAGTGATTTTACACGTGCACACACACACATTTTAGTATAGAAATACATGGGAATCAAAAAGGAAAAAAAAGCTATTGCTTCATAAATCAATTATATATCAAGAAGACATATGATGAAGCATGTCCACTTCCTGAAAAAGAAATAATGGACACAAAGTGCAGAAAAAGACAAATTTCTGCAAACATGACAACAAGCATTCGTTTTGCTTGGTTGTGTTTATTTGTTATAATGTTATTTTTTTTTCTTTCAATTTTTAGTTATGGGAAGATAAGAGAAAAATATGTGGTTAGCAATGGCAATATTTTATGGGTTTTTAATATTTTTCCTGTTTTCTTTCTTTTTTATTATTAAAGCTATTTTATTTTCAAAACATATACGTAGATAATTTTCAACATTCACCCTTGCAAAACCTTGCATTTCAAATTTTTTCCTTCCCCCAAACCCCTCCCCTTGATGGCAAGCAATCCAATATATGATAAACATGTGCAATTATTCTATACATATTTTTAATTATCTTGCTGCACAAGAAAATCAGATAAAAAATTTAGAAGAAAGGAGAAAGAAAACAAAATGCAAGCAAACAATAAAAAAGTGAAGAGACCATGTTGTGATCCACACTCAGTCCCCACAGTCCTCTCTTTAAGTGTAGATGACTCTCTTCCTCACAAGACCATTGGAACTAGCCTCAATCACTTCATTGTTAAAAAGCAACAAGTCCATGAGTATTGATCATTGCATAATTTTATTGTTGTGTACAATGATCTCTTGGTTCTGCTCATTTCACTCAGCATCAGTTCATGTAGGTCTTTCCAGGCCTCTCTGAAATCATCCTGCTGGTTGTTTCTTACAAACAATAATATTCCATAACATTCATATACGAAAATTTATTCAGCCATTTTCCAACTGATGGGCATCCACTCAGTTTTCAGTTTCTTGTCACTATAAAAAGGGTTTCCACAAATATTTTTGTACCTGTGAATCCCTTTCCTTCCTTTATGATCTCTGGGGAAAAAGTATGCACACACACACTTTTAAATATGATCTGCATTACTGACATTTTCTTAAGTCTAGACAATCAAAAAAAATCACAAATTGCCAATTTCTGGATATAAATTGGTTAGTGATAGCTCAATCATATTAATAATAGCTGCCATATACAGTGCTGATCTTGTTGGTTCCATAAAATCTTTTGTGAAAACCTTTCAGTTGTAGATCTTGAATGTATACAAGAATTCTAGAGTTGGAACCTTTTTTTAAGGCAACTTTGTTTTACTTAAGCTGCCATCATCTATGCTTGCTAAGTATTACTCATTAAAAAAAAAGGAAAACTAGATGGTATAATGAATAGACTGCTGGGTTTAGAGTAAGGAAGAACCAAGTTCAAATCTTTCCTGAAAACACTTAATATCTGTTTGATTCTGGGAAAGTCACATAAACACTATCTACTTCAGTTTTCTCATTTGTAAAAATGGGATAATATTAGCACCTGTCTCTCAGAGTGAGGGTCAAATGAGATATTTATAAATTGCAAAAGTCAAAGAGCTTATTATTATTATTACATTTCTTATATCAAACAGCATTCATTAAATTGACAAGCTCAAAAACTTGTTTATTTTGGTATCCTATATTGTCTGAGATTTAAGAAATTAAAGGAAGAAAAATGGTGGAGGAAAAAAAGTGTTAGAGTCTAAAGAAATGGGTTCAAATCCTGGCTTTCTTATGTATTATCTTTTTGATCTTGTTAATTCTTAGGTCTTAAATTTCTTTATCTGCAAAATGAAGGGAATGGATTGGATAATCTCTAAATTCCCTTCCAACTCTAAATTTATGTTCTTATGATCTATACCCAAGGATTGGCATTGTAGTTGTGATTTTACTCTTGTAGGTATTTCCAAGTGAGAAGTTACCAATGCAGGTAGGTAATTTCTTTATAATATATTGATTTTGATTGTTGTCTAGAGCACTGAGAGATCAAATCACTTGCCTAGGATTATTATACAACCATTATATGTCAGAGAATGAACTTGCCTTTTTTAAAAATAGTATTTTATTTTTCCAAATACAAGCAAAGATAGATTTCAACAAATTTTTCTCCCTCCTTTCTCCCCTTTTTTCCCCTAGACAGCAAGCAATTTGGTATAGATTAAACATGTACAATTCTTCTAAATATATTTCCGTATTTGTCATGCTATGCAAGAAAAATCAAATCAAAAGGGAAAAAGATGTGAGAAAGAAAAAAAATAACAAGCAAACTACAACAAAAAAGGTGAAAACACTAGCTTTGATCCACATTCAGTTTTTATAGTTCTCTTTCTGGATGTAGATGGCACTTTTCATCACAAGTCTATTGGAATTGCCTTGAATCACCTCATTGTTGAAAAGAGCCAAGTCCATCACAGTTGGTGATCACATAATTTTGCTGTTACTGTGTTCAATATTCTCTTGATTCTGCTTACTTCAGTTAGTATCAATTCATATAAGTCTTTTCAGGCTTTTCTGAAATCAGCCTGCTCATCATTTCTTATAGAATAGCAGTACTCCATTACATTCATATACCATAACAGATTCAGCCATTGTAAAGAATTAGTTTTCTAAAATTAATTAAGTTAATAGTATAATTACTTTAGGAAGAGCTAACTAATATAGTTGCAACATCAAGGAAGATGTAAAAATTGCAATATTAAAATCAATTAAGAGAGGAATTTCTATGAGTTACCAATGTAAAAAATAAAAGACACTGAGTAGGACTCAAGTCTCTTAAAATGGTTTCCAAAAATCCAATGAATAATCCCAAATAGAAATGAGGAAAGCAAAGCTACTTATTTTACATATAGATTTTTTCATTCCCATAAACAGGTTTAACAGCAATCATTCTCTGTGTTTTGAGTCTAGAATGATGGAATGATATGAGTTTTCTCTGAAATGATGTACTCAATGCTGTCTGTAAATCCTAAAACTCTTAGGGATTAAAGAATCAGAAAGACCAAAATAATTTGCATTTGAATGGATAAAAATAATACTTGAAATATATCTGTATTCCAATTGTAAGTCAATTGCCAAAACTTTCTATACTTAAGGAAGAGAGAGAGAGAGAGAGAGAGAGAGAGAGAGAGAGAGAGAGAGAGAAGTACTTTACAAAATTAAGGCAAAATTAATTTATCAGGAAGATAAATTGATTAAGTCAGTATGGTTGACTTTGCTAGAAACACATTTTCATGATGCAAAGTACAATACCTTCTGACCTCTCACATTTTCCATGAATAGATGTCATTACTCATTATCACATTTATCATTACAAGTGTAAAACAATGAGGTGGCAGTGAAAATGAGGGAAAGAACTAAAATAGAGTTCATTTTTTTGGTTAGTAGTCTTAGGTCATTAAGTTAAATTTCTTTGCAAAGTCAGCAATGGATCTTTACTATTTGGTGCCTTTGAAAAATTGGCAAATGACATTGGGCCTGATTAATGAAAAGAATTATGAATACAATACAACACCCTCTCACCCCACCTTATTTTGCAAGGGTAATGAAGAAAAATTTCCCTATTTACTACAAAATTTTAAAGTGGATAATTATTACTATTAAGGATAATTATTCTTAGAAATCATTAACAAATATTTTTGCAGTCATAGGAAAACTCCCACTTTAAAAAATAATGGATCATACCAGTTTCTTACGAATTACAAAATTTAACTAACTTTGCTGTAAATATTTGTTGTTAATTAGCTTTCTGATTTAATCAAATCACACACCAATGTAATAGAAATTGACATGTGTTTTTGTAGAGTAATTGGAGTAATGCTAATATTTTATAAATTGTCATTCTCACAAACAATAATTAATCTATAGTGTGTCATAGACCACCTTCCTAATAAATAACAGGAAAATCTTAAACTTAACATCTTCTTTTAAAAAATAATATTTTATTATTTTTCCAATTATGTATAAAACATGTAATTAAAAGTTATTAAAATTTTTAAGTTCCAAATTTTCCCTGCTTCTTTCCTTCCTTCATCCTTGAGAAGATAAGTATTTGATATAGATTATACATATAAAATCATGCAAAACACATTTCCATATTAGTCATGTTGTGAAATAAATACAAACCAAATAAAACCCTAAGAAAAATAAAGTTTAAAAAAGTACATTTCAATTTTCATTCAGACTTCATAAATTCTTTCTCTGGAGGCAGTTAGCATTTTTTCATCTTAAGTCCTTCAGAAGTGTCTTAGATCATTGCATTGCTGAGAATAGCTAAGCCATTCATAGTTGATCATCATACAATATTGCTGTTACTGTGTACGACATTCTCCTTGTTCTTCTCATTTCATTTTACATCAATTCATGTAAATATTTTCCAAGATTTTTGGAACCATACTGCTTATAGTTTCTCATAGCATGATAGTATTCTATCACAATCATATACAATAAGTTTTTTAGCCATTCTCCAATTGATGGGTATCCCCTTAATTTCTAATTCTTTGCTACTACAAAGAAATTTGTTATAAATATTTTTGCACAAATAGGTTCTTTTCCCTTTTTAAAAAATTTCTTTGAGATAAAGACCTAGTAGTGGTATTCTTGGATCAAAGAGTATGCATGATTTTATAGTCCTTTGGACCTACTTTCAAATTGCTCTCCAGAATAGTTGAATCAGTTCATAGCTCTATCAAAAGAGCATTTGTGTCCCAATTTTCCTAGAATCCCTGCAACATTTATCATTTTTCTTTTTGGTCTAATAGATGTGAAGCAATACCCTAAAGTTGTTTTAATTTGTATTTCTCTAAAATCAGTAGTGATTTACAGCATTTTCTAATATGATTATAGGTAGATTTGATTTCTTCAATCTAAAAACTGCCTATCTGACTGCAAACAATTGACTATTTATCAATTCAGGGAGCCTGATACTTTCAAGAATATGTTGGTTAGTAGAAATTAGAAAGTAGACATTTCATTTCAAGACAAATTCCCTTTGTGATACAAGAAGGCTATTGGTGCTATTGGAGAGGAGGAAATCTCTTTTCCCTCAAGATGAAGACATGGGGCTATGGAGACAAAGAGAAAAGACCCTATATTTTCCTTATCTATACATAAGTCCTAGTCATCTATATATTTCATTGTAAAATGAGCAGCTACATTCTAACTGCTCGCATATAACTCCCTTCCACAGTTTTGGAACATTTAAGTCAATAAAAAGTAGTTCAATTTAGATTTATAATCACTGGACCTAAATTGATTTAGAATGCTGTCACTTAACTGTGATTCCAGGAAAGTTTTTTAACTTTCCTCTGCCTCAATACCCTCATGCTGTGAAATGAATGGGTTGAACTTAATGTTCTCTGAGGTCTTTTAGAGCTTTATTTCTAGGAGTCTGAATCTATGAGCTTTTCATAATGTGTTCTTATCATCACCATTGTCTTCACATGAAGAATGAGGTTGTAATATGTTTCAAATTCATATTTGAGAACTGTGTACTCTAGGAGTGTCAAAACACAAGTAGACAGTGATGAAGATAGTCATATATATCCAGAGAGAGGCCTGAGGGAACTGAATGTGAACCACAACACAGCATTTTAATGCTTTTCTGTGAATATTTCCATGCATTTTGTTTTCCTTCTTAGGTTGTTTTTTTTTTCTTCTCTCTTTCTAGATCTGATGTTTCTTGTGCAGTAAGATAACTGTATAGATATGTATACATATATTGGATTTGTCATATAATTTATCATATTTAGCATGTATTAGATTACCTGTCATCTAGGGGTGAGGGGGTGGGGGGAAGGAGGGGAAAAGCTTGGAACAAAAAAAAAGTTTTTGCAAAGGTCAATGTAGAAAAATCACTCATATGTTTTGTAAATAAAAAGCTTTTAATAAAAAAAAAACAAACACAAGTAGAAATGAGGGCCACTAAAGTGTACATAATCCCTGAGTCACATATTAGCTTAGTTTTAAAAGTGTACTTTTATCTTTATTTGACAATTACATTTTGATCTAATTTCTGCCTCATTTGGGAGTGTTAGAGACTGTGGGCAATGTGTGGTTTTTTGTTTTTTGTTTTTTGCTTTTTGCTGAGGCAATTGAGGTTAAGTGCATTGCCCAGGGTCACACAGCTAGGGAATGTTAAGTGCCTGAGATCAGATTTGAACTCAGGTCCTCCTGACTTCATGGCTGGTGCTCTATCCACTGCGCTACCTAGCTGCCCTTGTGGGCAGTGTGTTTGATACCTATGATTTTTCTGTCTTTATTTCTCCTAATATAAAACATTGTTATCTCATACTTAGTCATAGTTTGTGAGCCAGCATAAATGTTCTTGCTTTTTTTTACTTCTTCATTTTTTCTCTATAAATACTGACCAGAATATCTTTGAAATGAAAGTTCACTGAATTTAAAGGATTTTCTGTCAACCAACTTCTTAATGACATGTTTTGCAATATCAAGATATATATTTATAGACTTGTACCCTGAAACTTTTTATTATGGAATTTTCCTATGACAGTATTGGTTCATTGGTCTAGAAATCTATCACATGGAATAACTGAAGTAAAGTAATAAATTCTCTTTCCTCTGTTCCCTTATGTTTTTCCAGATTTTAAAAGTAGGAGATATTTCACAGCTCCATATGTTCCTGAGGCACTTTGTTAATTAATAAATAGGTCAGATAGAACCATTATTTCTTTTTCTGTATCTGTTTGTACCAGCAGATTTCTGTTTTAGTCCTCTTGTTTTGTGCTGTTAAATTCTAAATGGAATCCAGTGAAGAATGACTCTCACTGAGGTAATGAAAGTCTTTTCTTTTCTTACTGTCTTTTTCTTTTCTCTTTTGTTTCTTTCCTTTTGACAGGGCTGGACCTTTTCTATTAACATAGTTTAGTAGGCTGAGAGAAAATCCTATTGTAACAGAATCTTTCCAGAGAAGAAGAGTTGAATTCCTCTTTGGTAAAATTGTCATGGACTGCAAATGATCATGGATATTGTCTTTGATGCATATTTAGGCGATAAAAAAGAAGAGAAAATCTTGTTTAAAGCATTCACTGCTAAGTTAAGTAGGGAAAAAAATAACTGTTTCCCCAAATTAATGCAGAGACCTTCCTTTCCAATCTTCCAGAGCTAGTTAGGCCCAGGGGCAAACAGGAAATCATGATGTTTGAGAGTTTGCTGAGAAAGGGGGGAATGCATGTTTGCATATATGTATATGCTTAATATGTATATACATGTATTAGACATGCATGCATTTAATATATATTATGTGTACATATTTGTGCATCTGTATATTTCCCAGATTGCTAAAAACAAGAGTTTAACTTTTCTGGGGCAGAAACTTGTTTCCCAGCTTTTTGCTTTCCTTCTAATTTGGGTTGCATTGGTTTTCTTTGTACAAAAGCTATTTAATTTGATATAATTCAAATGATCTATTTTATATTTAATAATGCTCTATATCTTCTGTTTGGTCATGAACCTGTAATTCATTTAACTTTTCCTTTAAGAATTTGGCTGCTGTACCACTTGTGTGCATATATGTTTAGTATTGATATTACTTTATTGTCTATAGTACTTTTTAGCAAGATGTATCTTTCTTCCTTATCTTTTTAAATTAGGTCTATTTTTGATTTTTCTTTGAAATCAGGTACTTCAATTTGTTTGTTTTATTTTAGCTGAAGCAGAATATCTTCTGCTTCAGCATTTTACCTTTAGTGTGTGTGTGTGTGTGTGTGTGTGTGTGTGTGTGTGTGTGTGTGTACTTTACAACATATTGTAGGATTCTGGGTTTTGGTCCTCTCTGCTATCCACTTCCATTTTATAGAAGAAATCAACCCCTTCACATTCACAGTTATGAATCTTAAGTGTGTATTTCCCTTCATCCTATTTTTCCTCCTGTTTGTTCTCTTTCTCTTTCACCTTTCCCCTCCTCACCAGTGTTTTGCTCCTGTCTACCACCTCTTCTGATCTGTCCTCCCTTCTGTCAGTCCCCGATCCCTCATTACTTAATTTCTTTTCCTCCTACTTTCCTGTCAGATAAGGTAGATTTCTATATTCAATTCTCTCTCTCTCTCTCTCTCTCTCTCTCTCTCTCTCTCTCTCTCTCTCTCTCTCTCTC
>JAJPUD010005879.1:129341-145071 GCA_023553655.1 Myrmecobius fasciatus
CTCTCTCTCTCTCTCTCTCTCTCTCTCTCTCTCTCTCTCTCTCTCTCACACACACACACACACACACACACATATATCATTCCCTTTTTGAGCCAATACTGCTGAGAGTAAAGTACAAAAAATACCAATTATCTACCCTTCCTCTATAATAGCTTTTTTGTGTCTCTTCATGTGAAATAATTTACACCATTTTATCTCAGCTTTCTGTACCCAATGTATTTCTTGTTCTCATCATCAATTAATAAAAAATAATTTTGTTATTCTCTATTATTCATCTTATAACTGTACTCTCTGCCTATGAATATTCTTTCTAGATGTACTATTAGTGGTATAATTTTTAAGAATTACAAGTATTAGCCTCCCATGCAGGGATAGAAAAAGTTCATCTCCATTGAATCCCTTACATTTTCTTTTCCCTTTGCAGACTCCTTTTGGGTATTGATATTGGAGATAAATTTTTTTTTAGTTCAAGTCTGTTGTTCTCATTATAAAAGCTTGAAATTCTATTTCATTGAATGACCATTTTTTTCCTCCTTGAAGTATTATGCTTAATTTTGCTTGGTTTATGAGTCTTGGTTGTAGTTCTATCTCCTTTGCCTTCTGGATATCATGTTCCAAGATCTATGGTCCTTTGGTGTTGTAGCTGCTAAATTCTATGTAATCCTGATTGTGGCTCCCTGATATTTGAATTGTTTCTTTCTGGCCACTTCCAGTGTTTTTGTTTTTTCTTAACCTGATAGTTCTATAACTTAACTATTATGTTCCTTGAAGTTTTTATTTGGGGATCTCTTTCCTGAGGTGATCAGTAGATTCTTTCATTGCCAATTTGGCCCTCTGGTTCCAGCATATCAGGGCATTTTTTCCTTGACAATTTCTTGAAAAATATTGTCTAGGTTTCTCCTTTATGGATTTCAGGTAGTCCAATGATTCTAACAATGTCTCTTCTGGATCATTTTCCAGGTCAGTTTTTTTCCCATAAAGTATCTTATATTTTCTTCTAATTTTTTTTTCATTTTTTAAAAAAAATTATAAGCTCCCTTTTGAGCTCTTCCATGAGTTCTTTCTGGATTTGATATCACTTTCCATTTTTCTTTGAGGTTTTGCCCATAAGTTTTTTGACATTGTTGTTTTCTTCTTAGTTTGTTTCTTGATCTTCCCTGTCACTGAATTACTTTCTATGGCAGATTCTTTTGGGGTTGTTTATTATTTGTCTTTCTTGACCTTTTAAAAAAATTTAAGCTCTGCCCCAAGTGTGGAAGAGGCACTCCTTCAGACTTCTTGTTCCAGGGGTTGCAGGCCCTGGCTGTTTACCTGGGGCTGTACTAATGTTGTCCTAAGGTTGATGGGGGACCCTCATGCCTGATGTTGCACTGAGAGATTGTATGGGGCAAGGGTTACTGGTACTGTTGAAGGACAAAAGGAGTCTACTAGGGGTCTCATGTTGAGTTGGGCTCCTAGTGATGGTGTCTGCTGAATGCTGAGGCCAGTAGGGTGTTTCTGTGTTTTACTGGGACTACACTGAACATGTGGGTGTCTAGCCTCTGGAGGCTGCCTGTTTTCCTGGTTTATTCTGAAGTATGTAGCGGTTCTCAGAGCTGGGATCTGCTGGTTCCCCTGGCTCTGTTGAGGCATGTGGAAAGTCCCGGTGCGGGAATTTGCCTTCTCTGCAGCACTGGGGCTCAGGATTTCCCACTGATTTTCTGAGGTGGGACTTGCTGCTGCTTGCTGGGATGTTTCTTGTCCTGGACTGTGCTCCCCCTTTTACCTGAGTGAGACAGACCTTTTCTTGCTGATCTTCCAAGTTTCTTGGGTTAAAAGATTGTTCACCCCATATTTTTGCTGTTTCTACTATTCTAGGACTTGTTTTGGGGGTGCTATTTTAGGGTTTGTTTGGGAGGTGAATATGGGAGAGTTACAGTGATTTACTGCTTACTCTGCCATCTTGGCTCCCAGAACTCTAAACAATTCTTGATTTATTGCCGAGTCTTCCAAAGTTGGAATTGGAATGCAAAAATGTTTATTGTGTGGTGGAGAGATCCTAAAAAGAAACATTTTAAGACTAGTCATACATTTAAGGAAAGCTTTCCCACCCCATCCCCCATGTATGTAACTTTAGTGAGCATGAATGATGATAAAAAGTGTTTCTTTTTGTTTTTATTGCCTTTAAAATATAAAATAATAACTTTTCATTAAGAATGATACTTCTAATCAAATTTTAAAATGTAAATTTGATTTAAAGAAATGGGAATTTCAGTAACGAATCTCCTTCAGATTCCTTTATTGACACCAGAATCTCATGTAGGCAGAATTCTTTTTCATCTGATTAGCCATGGATAAAAAATACACTTTCATAGCAGTTCAGTTTTATTGAAAGAAAGAAAGTCAGAGACAGAGAAAGATAAATAGATAAAGACACACAGAGAGATACAGAGAAACAAAAAGATTCAGAGATAGAGAGACACAGAAAGACACAGAGAGAAACAGGGGAGGGGAGGAGTAGGAGGAGTAGAAGGAGGAGAGTAGGAGAGAAGACAGAGACAGAGAGAGAGGAGACAGAGAGAGACAGAAATAGAGACAGAGACAGAGAGAGGGAGGGAGAGAGACAGAGACAGAGACACACAGAGACAGAGACAGAGACAGAAACAGAGAGACAGAGAGAGAGAGAGAGAGAGAAGAGAAAAAGAGGGAGGGAGAGAAACAAACACATAGAGGAAGAGATAGAGGCAAAGAGATTGAGACAGACACGCACAGAAGGGAGACAGAGACAGTGAGCCAGAGAGACAGAAGCAGAGACAGAAAAGTGCAGTCTCTTGTTTCTAAGATTTCTTGGTTTCAAAATAAAACATGAGTTCACAAAAAATTGGTAAATGAATTTACAACCAATGAAATAAAAATAAAAGCAATTATTAGGAGCCATTTTGCCTAACTAAATGCCAAAAAGCTGACAATCTAAATACAATAGGTGAATATTTATAAAAATGTAAATTGCCCAAATTAATAAAAGAAATAGAATGCTTAAATATTTCTCTTAGAAAAACAAAATGAATATGTCATAAATGAGCTCCCTAAGAAGAAAAAAAAAACTGAACCTAGATGAACTTACAAATTCAACAAACATTCTAATTTCAATTCCATGTTAACTATTTGAAAAAAATATGCAGAGAAAAAAATCTATCAAATTTCTTCTATAACACAAATATGGTTTTGATGCCTAAATCAGGAAGAGCCAAACTAAGAATGCTATAGAATAATTTCACTAATGAATATTGATGCAATAATTCTAAATAAAACAGCAATATTTGAGTGTTATGTAATCCAGAACATATACTATGACTAGGTGGGATTTATTCCAGGAATGTAGGGCTGGCTTAATATTAGGAAAATTCTAAACATATAAATATATAGAGACCATATAAATAACAAAAACAACAAAAAACATATGATTATATCCATAAATTCAGAAACAAATCACTCTACTTTCAGGAGATCAAAGAAAGAAAAAAAAGATCTATTTTATAAACAAAATATTTGTAGTGGCTTTTTTTTGTGGTGGCAAAGAATTGGAAACTGCATTAATTAGGGAATAGTGGGAAAAGTTACAGATGTCTGATGAAATTCTACTGTGCTTTTAGAAATTATAAAGGGGATGATTTCAGAAAAACCTGGATAAATTTATGTGAATTTAAGCTACAGGATGTGAGAAGACCCAGGAACACAATTTATGCAGAACAATAATCACATGAGGGCAATCAACTGGGAAAGACTTAATAACTCTCATGAACACAATGATGAACCACAATCCAAGAACTCAAGATGAAAATATTATCTATTTCCAGATAGAGAACAACACATAAATGAACTCAGTGCAACAAATGCATATTTTTTCACTTTCATTTTTTCTTCTCCTCACCCCTATCCAGACTATGACTCATAAAAATTGTTTTACCTGACTTTATATTTATAATGGATTTTGTATTTCTTGCTTTCTTAATACATTGGGATGGGATTAGGCAGAGTAAGGTAATTTGGAATTGAAAATAAAATTGAACTAAAAAAAAAAACACACCATAGAATAAAATTTCTCACAACCCTCCTACAAGTGAATCAATGTATTTTGTGATTGCTATTGTTAGCATTTCTAGTAATATCCATAATAACACTTAGGAAAGGGAGTGTCTTTATTTCACTTCAATATTTAGTGGAAGAGCTTCTATTGATTATTTTTAAAAATTAGTTTAAAAATAATAATAACATCTACCATTTACATAGTGCTTTAAGTTTGCATGATATTTAAAAATATTACATCATTTTATCTGCACAACAATCCTAGGAGGTAGATATCTAGTCCCATTGTATAGATGAGGAAAATGAGGCAAAAGATAAGTGATTCTAAGCCAGGGTTAAAGTAATAAGTATCTGCGTCAGGATTCAAACTGTTATGTTTCTGTCTCCACATATTACATTCTATCAGTTACTATCTATAGTCATGACATCTGGAAATTAGTGATTCAGTCTTGAATTTTTGTTTTTAAATCCTACTTTTCTTTTCCCCCAGATCCCACAGAAAAAGCAAGACAAATAAAATCTTTTATAATCCTATATAGCAAAGCAAAACAATGAAGGAATTCCCTCATTAACAATATATTAAAATGATTTAATCCGCACTCTAAGTCCATCTGAAGATGGGTTACATCTTTCTAATTGAAGTTGTTTCATCATCAGTACTCTGCAATTGTAATTGGTTACTATATTGACTAGAACTCCAAGGTTTTAAAATTTGTTGTTATAATATTAAAAATATTGTATAAATGGTTCTCCTGATTTTTTCACTTCACATCAGCTTATACAAGTCTCTAGATTTTTTTCCTTTTGAAACCATCCCCTTCATTATTTTTTACAGCAAAATAGTATTCCATCAGATTTTTACATAATAGCTTATTTAGTCTATGCTTGATTGAGGAGAAAAGTGTTCTCACCTAGTTAAGGTATGAAGGTTTAGTATTGCCACTTACTTTGAATGGAAGAACCCTCTTCCATTCCATAAGAATTTAGTGGTTTATTCAATTGACCTTATGAAAAGTAAAGTCACATTTGCAGTAAATTTATTAGACCTAGATTACGCAGCCATAATCTATAAGAAATAAATAATTATCTAGATGACCACAGTGAATTATTCTCTAATGGTCAAAGTATATGAACAGACCACTTATAAAAGGAGGGAATAATGGCTTATTACTAACTATATGAAAAGATGCTCAAATTTTCTAATGAACAGAGAACTTCAAACCAAATTACCTAAACATATTTTATACCTGTTAGAATGGCAAAACATTTAGAAGAAAAATATGGAAATACAGAAGAGTCTCAAAAAATGATCATAATTTGTTTTGGCATTAAAAATATATTAAACAAGTAAAAAGATGAAAAAACTCTCTGGATTGTGACTCCCATTTCTGCAGTGATGGTGATAGTCCCTGAAAAAGAAGCAAAGGAGACTATGAATCACAATTTTGAAAATTTACATATCAGTAAACTTTAATATGATATTCTAATTGAGAAATTGTTGCTGAGTAACCACTATGAATGGACATATTTCTGGAAACATGAAATCATATCACAAAAAGAAGTGATGATTGCAGCTAAATGGAGAGAAGGATTGCCAATATTCACTAGAGAGGAAAAGAAATGTTGATTTTATCATATATCCAAAGCAATAGAAAACATTATATCATGGGATATCTGGTCATTTCATAATACAGTGCTTATTATAATTATGCTTTGTAATTAAATTTGTTTTCAAGTGACCAAAATCCAACTTCTCTCTCATTAATTGAAAAAAAAATCCAACCACATGAACGCATAATAAATTTATAGTCAAGCAAAACAAATTTCTGCATTGTTCACATCCAAATGTTATGTTTAAATCTTCACTTTGTCAATTGACTATAATTTCTTGAGTAGTTTCTCTCTCTCTCTCTACACACACACACACACATACACACACACACACACATATACTTATCAGCCTTTCTAGAGTAGTGAACATTTAGCTTTTTAGAGTTCTTAAGTTCATTCATTTCATTACACTTATTGAATGGTTCACTATCCCCAATCAAAGCAGTGGTCCAATTAAAAAAATCTTGTGATATTCTTAATATAACATATCTCCTTAAAATTTAGGGAATGATTAAATAACAGGTATTAATGGAAGGAAGTTAAAAGGATTATATAGCATGGCATAAGTTTACATGATAATTAATGTACATGAGAATTTAGGTCTTGAATGCATAATTATCTTAAGAAAGAATATATATTTATGTATAGGCACTTATGTACTTCATCTATGTATTTTTCATACACTTAGAATGTAAGATCTTTGAAGGGAAGAACTGTTTTTTCTTTTCTTTCTTTCTTTTCTTTTCTTTTTTTTTTTGGTCTTTGTATCCCCATTGGAGAGGTAGTTTGACAAAATGGATACCATCAGTTAAAGCAATGAACTGCTATGGATAAGTTTTGAATGCTATGGATAAGTTTTCTTACCTTGACAGTATATTTTCCAGGGATGTCCACATTGATAACAGAGCTATCTCAGTGTTTGGGATGCTCTGAAGGCAATATACCAGTGCCAGGCCAGGAAAATGAATCGCTTCCATCTGAATAATCTCAGGAAGATTCTGAAAATCACTTAGCAGGAGAGTATACCAGATACTGAGGTCCTTTTTCAAACTAAACTGCCAAGCATTTCAACTCTACTGCAGGTCCTGTCCCTATCTTATTCTTGGTTGTGGGTAGAATATGAAAAATTATCAGCAGTGAGGGTTAATTTCTAGTCTCTAGAATAAAATGAGAATCTATTACTTAGAATAAAGAATGTTAAAAACTAGGAGGAAACAGTTTAATTGGGCATAAATTACTTCATTTTCTGAATTTTTCCAAGTTTTATTGTCTTATTTGTGACCTGAATAGTACATTAATTTGATTTTTCTGACTGTTATAGTCTGTTATACTTTATTATGAGAGTGTTATTCATTTCCTTTATTTTACAAGGCTTTAAATGACATTTCTAAGTTTTTATTTGGTTTGACTTTTACAATGAGAATTAGTCTTTGTGAATTTATATATTTATTTTTCCTAAGGACTTCTAAATGGTAATTGAGTAGATTGATTCATAAACATTGTTTATTAATGTTGTGTTTATGAATCACTCATAAACATAAATCGTATCAAAATCTAATTACTAGATCTGAACTTCTAGCTATGGTTTTGATATTACTTTAATATTTGTTGCTGGGCAAATCTTACCTCTCTAGGTTTCAATTTTTTTGAAAATAAAATGAGGTTGGATTATTTTATTTCTAAATTCTTTTCCAGCCCTAAGAATGAATGACAAACTCATTCATTCTTCAAGTAAAAAGCTAGAGCTCATAATAAGTATGAGGCTGTATAAGGCCTTCATGACATATTCAGATCACCATAATTAGTCAGCTCCCTTCTTCCACTACATTGATATAATAAAGTGTGTGTGGGGAACCCAGAAAAACAAAAACCCAATGCAGTCATCCCACTTGGCAAAGAAAAGCAGTGGAATAAGCTAAAGTCTAATCCATTCTGTCCAGCAGAGGGCAGTGGTATATAAACATGGACAGCATTTTGGACAGTTAGCATCCTAATTAGAGAACTATGTAGGGCTTTTACTAGGTGTTGAAAATTAAAACAAAGAAAATAGATTATGCAGTCCCTTCATGCACAAATAATGGTCACCCAGCATTTCCAAACTATGCAAATTAGAAAAATAACTTTTATTTCTTTCTGCAGATATAAATGCTAAGTCTCAGAATTACACTTTAGTGTTAAACAAAAATCTGGAAAAAAGCCATTTTTCAAAAAAAACCCATATACATATTCTATAGACCTAATTTTGGAGAGACATTGTATTTTCCAAACTAAGACATATAAGAAAAAATCTATGAAGGCACATACACACATACACAAAGAAAAATGCAACCATTTCTTCAACTTCTGTTTAATTTTACATATGAAAAAAATTCAAGCACCTCTAAAAGGCACATTTACAGAAATATATACTATTTTTCAATTTACTACTTTGCCATGACTAAATAATAGAAAATCCAAAATTCTTTTTGATGCTAAATGACTAGATAAAATATTGTGACAAGGAGAAATTTGGGAGAGTAAAGATAGTTAAGGAATAACGGGGAGGGCACTATTCCCAGGGTTAGAGTAGTAAGTAGTGGAAAGCACTAAATAAGGTCATGCAGAGACACTAAAGCATAATGATTATGTAACAGAAGACTGGCCAATGAGATCCTAGTCCTAAAGCACAGCTGACCCATGGACATTTGGTGAATCTGTTCTGGCTTGTGTAATAGAAGGCCCTATTTCTATGGTGGACTATGAGAGTCTGCTGGTTTCCTGTCTGCTCATTGTATAGGAAACAGGGGTTTGGGGATTGTTTACTATACTAGAAATGAATGTGCATACAAAAGGCCCCAGAGGCTGGACCTTGCTCTCTCTTTCCTGTCTGTGATTGAAGCAAAGACTGCTACTAAAAGCCTTCTAATGAAGAGACAGGTATGACTTAGCCCAGGATGGATTAACTCTGAGATATTGCATTCTGTTCCAATAAGAGATAGACTCTACCTATCGAATATACTGCATTTGTAAGTGAACTTGCCAGGACAAATACTCTGTGGCAACTCCTTTAAGTATGAGTTCATTCTTTCTGGGGCCTTTGGTGATGAAAGGAATAGGTTGCTTTTGGTTTCAGGTGATGAGTTTTACTTCAGTTCCTTCTTTATCTTCCAGTAAATCCTTTTTGTAAAAGCTAATTAATGTTAGTTGATTAAATGATATTGGGGTACAAATCAATAATAGACAGGAGATATTAACTGTAATTAATGATTATTATTGGATCAAATATATGAGAATTGGGACTCAAACCTTTACCAGTGTGAGAAAAATTCTTACAATCCACTAGGGTTTCTGTTATGACTCTAAAGGGGAGATATAGTTAGTTCTTTGGGAAGTTGACTCATAAGTATGAATGGAAGTTGGGATAAAGTCTCCTAGAGTCTCTATAAGGTTATAATTACATAAGGCACATTCTGTGTTCCCCTGTGGTATTTTACAATTTTTGCCAGAGGAAGGAAGATGAGGCCTCTGGGGCAGCTCCAGACATGCCCATGGAAATATGATAGCAAAAGATGCTTTCTCTGTTTACTGTAGTGTCAGCTGTTTGGCATCTCCCAGGGGACCCATAGCCATTTGCTACCCCACAGCAAAATCATGGTAATCAGAGTGAACAGATTATTGCCTAGTGTTTTATAGCTTACCCCCTAGCTGCTGATATCTAAGTTCTCAAAAAAGAGAGAATTTCATATTACCTTCTCCTCTTTAGGAGCAATTCACCTTCCCCATTGTCATAGTTTATATGTTAGACAGAGATATGGGAAGGGATACAATACACGTCTACATTTATAAATAAAAATGCTTTCATCTAAGTGGGGGGAATGACTTAAATGCTGTTGTTGAAACTAGAAATTTCTTCTTTAAGAAGATGAATGGCATGACTCAATCTTCTTTAAAGGATCTTCATTATAAAATTTTCTGCCAGCAACCACTCATATTAATGGTTGCAGGGGACAGATACTTGAACCCATATTCTAATTGGGACAGGATAACTTGGCAGAGATCAGAGAAGTACCTTGACCTTTTGCTGATCTCCCAAAGTAGGCAGAACCATTTTTAGATCCAGCTCAATTTAAATCGGCCTTCACTTTTGCCATAGTTCTACCCTCTTACTGCTCCCTTTTCAGTAGTTCTCTGGGAAATTCTCCTATTGTTGGAAATTTGGCTCTAGCATTAGAGGCTTCCATTACCTGATCACCACATACCTCCTGCAGTGTTCCTGCTCTCAGCCCTATTAAATAGAGATCTAAAAGTCCCCTCCTTTGATTCCAAGAATATATTTTCCTTTTCATCCATAATTATTACTATGATTCTAGGCAGGGTTTCCCTATGATGTAGGGGTAGGGAGACCCTGGGCATTTTTTTTCCTTTTAGCAACATTGACTTTTTCATAAGAAATATTGTGATTTAAAACACACAGCTGAATAGAAATGCAATTATTATCTACATTTGGAATACTTATAGTACATGTGACTATTTGCATTGCAGTTGCATGCAACTAGTCTAGGCTCACATCACCATTTGCTGGCATTAATGCAGTAGCCTCCTAATTGGTTTCCCTATATTTGGCTCTTCCTTTCTCCAATTTATTTTCCATCCAGCAGTTAAATTAATATTCATATAGAGCACCCTGACTGGGCTATTCTGTTCCACTATAGTAACTCTTACTGTAGGATACTGTAGGATCAAAAAGGAAAACTCTATTTGACCCTTAGTTCTCTTCACAATTTGGTTCCAACCTATCATTTTAAGGTGATTACATATTTCTTTTTCTAAACCATTAAGTGCTCCAGCCTTACATACTACTCTCCCTACATGACATCTCTTTTCCTTTCTTGACATCTTTGCATAGGCTATCCTCAATTTCTAGACTTCTCAACTCAAATGCCACTTCCTTTAAGAGACCTTTTCTTATTCTCTCAGCTATTAGGTCCACTTCAAATCATTATGTATTTGTTTTTTGTATAATCTATATTTATTCATCTGTGAATAGTTGCTTAACTCTAATGAAATGTGAGTTCCTTGAGGACAGAATCTGTCTCATTTTTATATAAATATCTCTATGAACTCACATATTACACAAAATACAAGAGGCTCTTACTACATGTTTATTGATTTTATATTGAAACTACATATAAACTACACATCTTTGCTCTCATGGAGTTTATTAGTTATGACATGCACACATATAACCATAATCCTGGTTAGGATAAAGTCAAGATACAAAGAATTCAAGAAAAAATTAGGTGGAAGAGAACTTATGGCAAGGAGAATAGGAAAAGAGTTGACATCAAAGGTAAACTTTGAGGGAAAAGAAAACTTTTGACAGGCTTGAGAAAAAGGAGTGCATTCCATATTGGACTACAAAGCACAAATAAGCAGAGACAGGAGGTAACATAGAGAATAGTTTCTAAAGCTGACTAGGTGGAATATAATCATATAGCAATAATAGCTAGCATTCATGTAGTACTTATGTGCCAGATATTGTGTTAAATGCTTCATAAATATTATCTTATTTGATCTTTATAACAACTCTAGGAAATGTGTTATTATTATCCCCATTTTATAGTTGAGAAAGATGAGGCATAAAGTCAATGTGCCAGAGTAAATTGGAGAGCTGTCTTTGGAGCCAGGAATACTTGAATTTTGTGCCCTACTGATCTCATGTCTGATATATATAGGCTTTTTTTAAAAAAATTAATTAATTTTTATTTACAGAACATATGAGTTATTTTTCTACATTGACCTTTGCAAAATTTTTTTTTGTTCCAAATTTGTTCCTTCCTTCCCCCCACTTCCACCCCTAGATGACAAATAGTCTAATATATGTTAAATATGTTAAATTATATGACAAATACAATATATGTATACATATCTATACAGTTATCTTAGTGCACAAGAAAAAATCAGATCTAGAAAGAGAAAAAAAAGTTCCCACTGACCTCTCTCTGGGTGTATATGGCTTTCTTCATCGCTGACCAATTAGAACTGGTTTGAAACATTTCATTGTTGAAGAGAGCCATGTCCATTAGAATTGATCATCATATAATGTTGTTGCCATGTACATTGATCTCCTGGTTCTGCTCATTTGGCTCAGCATCAGTCCATGCAAGTCTCTCCAGGCCTCTCTGAAATCGTCCTGCTGGTCGTTTCTTACAGAACAATAATATTCCATGACATTCATATACCACAATTTATTCAGCCACTCTCCAATTGATGGGCATCCATTCAGCTTCCAGTTTCTAGCCACTACAAAAAGGGCTGCCACAAACATTCTTGCACATGTGGGGCCCTTTCCTTCCTATAAGATCTTTTTAGGATACAAGCCCAGTAGAAACACTGCTGGTCAAAGGATATGCACACTTTGATAACTTTTTGAGCATAATTCCAAATTGCTCTCCAGAATGGTTGGATCCATTCACAGTTCTACCAACAATTGATACATATAGGCTGTCTGACATGGTGAAAATCAAAACTTATCAGTGCTCTAAGATATTTAATTCTATAAATCACAGAGAAGATGCAGGTTTGAATTTGTAGAGGGAATCTTCTCACTTGGAAGTTCCTTATACCAATAAACTCAAAGTGTCAGTCCCTATGTTAAAAGTGATTAGTCTAGTCAACATAAAACTTTTCACAGACTTATGACTTACTGTGATTGTTGCATTGGGTATCTTTCAATAAAGATGCTAAGGGAGGCAAAGATAGCAGATTAGGGGCAGCTACTCAACTGAAGTCTCAACATTCTGTTCTAAACAACTTTAAAATAATTCCTCAAATCAAAATTTGGAATGGCAGAGACAACAAAAAGTCAGGGTGAGACTTTTTTAGACCTAAGAAAACTTGAGTTGGTAGGATAAATCTATGATACTGAAGGGGGAGAGCTTTCTGGAGCTCGCACTGCTTGCAACAGTGGCCACAGTAGCAGCAGCAGCTTCAGAAGCTCTCAGTCCAGAGCTGGTATGTGTGTGTGTGTGTGTGTGTGTGTGTCTGTGTGTAGGGGGCTGTCCAACAACTGGTCAGAAAAAGATTATAGGGTGCCCTTTGCTAGAATGGGGTACAGCTAACCCTTATTGACAATTCTATTACTCATGATTTATATATAAATCATAGTTCTTGGGTGGAGAGAAAAGCTGGTGGTCTGTCACAAGAGAACAAAGACCTTAGACATAGTTCCAAGACAAAGAGAAATGCTATCAGTGATGACCAGAGGTAGTTTTCTTGGGTAAAGAACAGAATACAGATTGAGAGATCAGCATCACTTCACCTTTGAAACATAGGAAACTTGCAGACCTCCAGAAATAGCTCTGAAAACAGAAGCACAAAAATAGCCTGATGCTTGGGACAGTGCTTCCCCACTCCAAGATGAGCAAAGTCCAACTTTAAAATGAAGTTCAAAGTTAAGAAATGGACTGGAAAAATGAATAAACAACAATAAGAAAGAAGAATTTGACATGATAAAATACTATGGTGGTAGGGAAGAGCAAAACATAAACTCGGGAGACAACAATGTGAAAACAGCTACAAAAAAGCCTCAAAGAAAAATGCTAATTAAACATAAATTCAACAAGAATTCCTGAAAGAATAAAAGAAAGAGATCAGTGGTAGAGGACAAATGGGGAAAATAAATGAGAGAAATGCAAGAAAAATATGAAAAGAAAATTAAGACCTTAATAAAAGAGGCACAAAAAGTATGGAAGAAAAGAACATCTTAAAAAAAAAAAACAGAATTGGCCTAATGGCAAAAGAGGCATAAAAATTGACTGGAAAGAAAAACTTAAAAAGCTGGATTGGCTAAGTCAAAAGAATGAAAAAAAGAAGACAATGTTAAATATCTCACTAGAAAAACAACTGACTTGGGAAATAGATTGAGAAGAGATCATTTGAGAAGTATTAATCTACCCAATAGCTATGATTAAAGAAAGAGTCTAGACATCATATTTCAAGAAATTATCAATGAAAAACACACTGATATCTTAGATCCAAAGAGTAAAGTAGAAATTGAAAGAATAATTTCTTGGAAAAGATCCCAAATTGAAAACTCTCAGGAATATGTTAGCCAAATTCCAAAGCTTTCAGGTCAAAGAGAAATCACTTAAGCAGCAAGAAAGAAACAAAAAATATTGTCACTCTGCAATCAGGATTACACAAAATTTAATGGCTTCCATATTAAAGAAGCAAAAGTCTTGGAATATAATATTTTGGAAGGCAAAGAAGCTAGGATTATAACCTACCCAGGAAAACTGAGTATAATCCTTCAAGGGAAAAATTAATATTTAATTGAATAGAGAACTTTCAAACAAACATTCTTGATGAAAATGATTAGAGTTGAATAGAAAATTTGACATATACTCAAAATTATCCATTTTCCATTTTATAATGTTCTCTTTAATTTTCTTCCTTAATTCTTCCCTTATTCTCTGATCTGATGGGTTTATTATTCCATGCTCTTCTAAATTGCTTATGGTATCAACCTCTATGTTTAAATCATGTATCCATTTTGACCTTACATATTACACTATATACCAAGATAAAGCACAATTATATTTAGTTTTAAGATACTTAGTTTCTGCCATATTGTTTCACAGCAGGTTTTGCCAAATAATATTTTTGTCCCCAAAGCTTAGGTGTTTGGGTTTATCAAACTCTAAATTACTATGATCATTTATTATGATGTATTGTGTACCGAATCAATTCCATTGATCCACCCTTCTATTTATTAGACAGTACCATATTGTTCTGATAATTATCATTTTATAATATGGTTTGAGATTTGGTACCACTTTTCTTTACATTGTTTTTCATTGATTCCCTTGATATTCTTGATTTTTTGTTCTTCCAGATTAAGTTTATTATTATTTTCATAGCTATGTAAAATAATTTTTGATAGTTTGATTGTTATGGAACTGAAAATATAAAGTAATTCAGGTAGAATTGTCATTTTTATTATATTGGCTAGGCTCACCTATGAACAACTAATATTCTTTCAATTGTTTAGATCTGACTTAATTTGTGTGAGAAGTGTTTAGTTCCTAGGTTTGTTTTGTCAGATAGACAAAATATTTTATATTCTCTACAATTATTTTTAAATAATATTTTTTCCCTCCAATTACATCTTAAAATAATTCTCAACATTAAAAAAATTGGGGGGTTCCAAATTCTATTCTTTTCTTCCTCTCCTCTCCCCATCCTGAGAAAGTAAGCAATTCTATATAGGTTATACATGTGAAATCATGTAAGACATTTTCATTTTAGTCATTTTGTACAATTCTCAAACAAAATAGAATTTTTCTTTCTATTTCTTGCTAATGGACTTCATTGGTGATATATAGAAATGCTGACAGATTTTGTGGATTTGTTTTAAAGTTTTTAATTACTTCCATTAGATTTTTAAATTGCTTCTCTATGATTCTCTAAATGTACCATCATATCATCTGTAAAGAGTGACAGTTTTGTTTCTTTATTTCCTATTCAAATTCCTTCATTTTTTCCTTCTGTTATTGCTATAGTTAGCATTTCTAATACAATATTGAGCAATTGTGGTGACAATGGGTATTGTTGCTATACCTTTGCTCTTATTGAGCTGACTTCTAACTTATCTCCATGGGATCATGCTTGCTGATGATTTTATATAGATATTGTTTATCATTTTAAGGAAAACACATTTATTCCTATGCTTTCTATTGTTTTTAATAAGAATGAATGGTACATTTTATCAGTCTTTTTTTTGCATCTATTGAACGAATACTATTATTTCTGTTGGTTTTGTTATTGATCTAGTAAATTATGCTGATAATTTTGCTAATATTGACCCAATCCTGCACTCCTCATATATATCTAACCTTGTTATGACTCTTGTGTTATATTGCTATAATCTCTTTATTAATATTTTATTTTAAAAATTTGTCCATGGCTTGCTTTCTCAGGTTTTGCTCTTTCTGTTTTAGATATTAACTTCATATTTGCATTGTAAAAGAAGTTTAATAAAACTCCTTTCCTTTTTTTTTTTTTTTTTTTTTTT
>JAJPUD010005880.1:0-25203 GCA_023553655.1 Myrmecobius fasciatus
AGGGATGTGAAATGGGGACCACAACATAACATTTTCATGCTCTCTATTGAGGTTTGCTTGCATTGAGTTTCCTTTTTCTGATTTTCTTTTTTTTTTCTTGTAGATACGATTTTTCTTGCACAGCTTGTCAAGTATTTTAATATTATTAACATGTAGTGGACTTCCTGCCATCTAAGGGAGGGGAGGGGGTTGGGGGTAAAATTTGTAACGGAAAGCTTTGTAAAGATCAATGTTGAGGAATTACCCATACATACGTTATACAAATAAAAAGCTTCAATAAAAAATAATAATAATAAAAAGAAACCTTGAGATCACCTGGGGTTTGGGGAGCCCAGTTTAGAGAAGATTTAGGTGGTTTAGAAAGTCTAAGCTCTGGGAAGAGCTGGGAGCACATGCTACTCAAGCTACTGCTAACTGTTTTTCCTTTCCCTGATGGCAATCCTGGTGAATCTCACTTATAATGTGTAATACCCAGAAAGTGTGGCAGGGTATACTGTCTCAGAAATCTAATAGGTTTCAAGATCTAATATTGAATTTCTAGCTATATTTAGGGACTCATGGCCTATTTAATTAGTGAAGTTTTGAGTGAGACAGAAGGGGAGAATAGCGCCATGGCTGACTGGGGATAACAATTGTTGGATTCCAGGAGATTTGATAGTCCCTCAAGTCACATCCTATCCTAACTCTATTTAGATCAGTCTCTGTTTCAGCTCCTTCTGACTTTTTCCTTTACTCGTCTCCCCCAACCCAGCCTTATTCCAAAGGTCCTGGCTCCTCTCTGTGAGCCAAGAAATGGCCACAGCATCATTAATTGAAGTCCAGTCTACTGACATCTTTCTTTGTGTCTTTTCAAACCACAGCAAGCGCCTCTGGAAAAACATATGTTAAAAGGCAGGAAGTGATAAAGAGTGACCTACTTCTAAGCATTGGAGAACTAGTGAAGTAAGTGGCTCTGGGAAAAGCCTTTAAATAAAGCTGTGAGCAGCAGCAACTGTCTTTTTATAAAACAAAGACCTGATGTTTTCTAGCCTGCAGATGGTCTATAGAACTTTCCTGGGCTTCTGTTTTTCATTAAACTGGGAATAAGGGGCAATGCTTTGGGTAGGAAATGATTTCATGAATTCATCCATGGTGTGGAAGAAGCCCTGGACTGGGAGGCTGGATCCTTGGTTTCTGGCCTCAGCTCTGCCCCTGCTAGCTATGAGACTTTGGTTAAATCATTCTATGAGTCTCCAAAGTGTTTTTTGTTTTTTGTTTTTACAAAATGTGAAGGATGGGTTAGGTCAAGGGTTCCTAATCTAGGTTCTGTGTATTTTTATTTTTAAATATTTTTGGTAAATGTATTTCAATATAATTGGCTTCCCCTGAAATCCTATGTATTTGGGAGTTTTTTGCATTTAAAAACATTCTGTGACCAATGTGGAAATGTTTTACATGATTGGACAAATATAACCTATATCAGAAAGGGGGAGGGATAGAATTTGGAACTCAAAAAAATGTTCAAAATGATTTTTAACATGTAGTTGAGGAAAGTAAAATATTATTTTGAAAATGGATCCATAATCTCTCAGATAACCAAAGGGATCCAGGTCACCAAAAAAAAAAAAAAAAAAAAAAAGGTAAGAATTTCCTGATTGAGGCACCTCTAAAGGTACCTTCCAGCTTTAAGATTTTAACTCCAAAATTTTAATTCCAAGAATTTGTGATTCTTGGAATAACCTTTTATTCGTTCCTGCTTTCACAATAGGAAGTGGGCAGCTGACACTGTATAAAGGTAAATGACTTTGAGACACTGGAAAAAGTTATTCACTTGGTTAGCTTTATATGTAGATCTAAGAGTAACTTATCTACAAGGCCTGATTTGAGAGAGCACTGAGCTGGGGCCTATTTTTCTGAAACACTAACATCCTTGACTATCTTTCCGCTATTATAATTCCATTCCTTTTGAGATTTGAAAGTTTTTTCAATGTGTAAAAAGCATCTTCCCCTGTTGAACTCATAAGATTGCCAATTGAAAAAATATGAGAAGATAAAACTCCAAAACACTTTAATAATTTACATCGGTGTAGTGTTTTCTGGTTAATAAATGCTTTACATTTAATATTTCATTTAATTCTCAAAGCAATCCCAGGAGGTAAGCAGTAGAATTAGTATTATTCTTGGTCTATAGATGAGGAAATTAAGATCCAAAGGAATTTATCTAAAGACTCAAAGTTAATAAGTGGCAGAAGTGGGGAATTGCATTAAAGTCTCTTGACATACCATACCCTCCAATAATCATTCATATTAAATTGCAAATACACACGAAAAAAGTGTCCACCAGGGGATCTCCTCTTAGGGGATACTCTTGTGTCTCATATCTTCTCTTTGTGTATTTTTCCTTCTTTGTGAGCACCAGTTATTCTACCCAAGACTCTTTCCTAGATCCTCTCCTCTATCCCTATACAAACAGTATAGTCATGGGAGGCAATCCTTTGTTCTTACCAAATTGATTTTCTAGAACTTTTTCAACCAACAGGGTTTTAATGGTTCTTTTCTCTTCTCAAGTCTCTCTTATTACCCCTTACCCCAGTGTCTAAGCACTATTGAGAAAATAGATAACACTAGCAATGAATTTTCTTTTCTCTCCTGCTCTGTACCTCAAAACTCATTGGAAGCATTCCCAACTCTCACCTCCTTCACTTCAGTCTCTGATAAAGAGTTGGTCTTTCTCCTCACCAGCCCTTACCTCTCATCTTATAATTTTGGTTTCATCCTCTCTTGTCTTCTCTAATTGTCTTCCCAATCATTCCCCCCTTCTCTTGATCCTCAAATTCCTCTTTATCTTTTGGCTGTTTTCCTGATACATACAAACATGCCCAGGTTTTTACAATCCGTAAAAAAAAAGGCCAAAATTCTAGAAAAGCTTTCTGCACTTATTACCTCAACTACTTTGCCTCCCATTCATTTCTTAGCCCTTTGCAACTGGTTTCTGATTTCATTGCTCAATTAAAATTGCTCCATCTAAAGATACCAGTGATCCAGAATGAATAGAACACTGCACTTGGAATTGAGAAGACCCGAGCTCAGGTACTGCCTCAGAAACCTACTAGTTGGGTGACCAAGCATAACTCACTTGACTTTCCTCAACCTCAGTTTCCTCCTCCTTAAAGTAGGTATATAATAGCATCTGCCTCACAGAGTTGTTACAAGGAAAAAATGAAATAACATGTCAAATGTATTGGGTTCCAGTAGATTTGATCATCTCTCAAGTCACATTCTATTCCAATTCTATTGAGTAGTCTCTGTTTCAACTCCATCTGACTTTCTCCTTTACTCATTTCCCCAATGCATCCTTATTCCAAAGCTCCTAGCCTTTATAATATGTTTTGCAAGCCTTAAAATATTTTATAAATGCTAATTTTTATTTTCAAATGTCATTTTCTTATTCACATTCTTCTTGCAATTATATGCAACATTTTGAAATGTTGGCCATTCTTTCTTCCTAGATTTAGGCTTGTGTGTGGGGAGGTGTGTGTGTGTGTGTGTGTGTGTGTGTGTTCTCTTACCTGTCTGCCCTTTCTTTTTCAGTTATCTTTGTTGGATCATCATTCATCTCCTGTCCCCTAAGTGTGGGTGGACGCAAAGCTCTGCACTGGACCAGCCTTCTCCTCTCTTTGCTCAATACTCTCTCTTTTGGTTACTATTTCAGCTCTCATGGGTTGGATTATCATGTCTATAAAGATGACTCCTAGATCTATATATATAACTCTACTTAATTCCAGAGTTCAGTCACACATCAGCAAGTTCCTTTTTGTATATTTTGTATTTCTATCCCCTGGGTACATATCTAGGACAGAGTTAATTTTCTTTTTTTCTAAATGTACTCTTCTCTGAAACTTCCATATTTTAGTCAACAGAACCAACATACAACAACATATCTGATATACAGTATGTGCTTAATTTCTTATTCTTATTGACTGAAGCTTTTTGTTGCTTATAACAATATGCAAACTAGTAAGCAGTAAAGATAACAAAAACGCGTGAACATTTAAAAGTCTAATAGCAAGAGGAATGAACAATTCACCAGTGAACAGCTCATATGTTCCATAGTTAGATCATCATGTAAAAAACAAAACAAAACAAAACAAGCTAAAACTTGAGGAAAGCACAATGTGCTGAGTAGATTCCTAGAGTGAAGAAAGGTCATGAACAGGAGTCACACAAGATGGATAGCCATGGATATGTTTGTTATCTTTTGCATCCTTAGATCAAAAATGTACATCTATGTACTCACTGTTTCATCAAAAGATTAGAGATATTCTAATGTCAATGAAAAAAATGAACGTAATTTTAATTTTTTCTACTTTCAGGCTTGGTCTCTCCACTATCTCATATTTCTTCCCAATACAACATTTTTTTCCTTATACATATACCACATAAAACACATACAATTCATTTTTTCCTTTTTTTTTTATTCCTAGCCTTGTATTCCTGAATTCCTCCTTCTTTGGTAAAAATAATAATATCCTTGATTGTTCTATCCTTCTCTCTCACACAAGATCTGTAAGTTTTATAGGGATATAATAATGGTACACAACTGGGTCCCCAGATGCTCAAGTAACAATTCATTGTATCATGAAGAAAATTCAGATGGTAACTTAGATTTAATAATCTTTTGATCCATGCAAGAAAGTCATCTGCTCCACACCATAAGCCCTTATGACAGACAATTCTTTAGTTATTACTTACCACTCAACCAGGGAATAAGGAGAATGGAAAGCAGAGTTTTAGGGAAGAAAAGTACCACAAATGGAAAAAAAGGAGCACCTACAAAAGATATAAAAGGAAGGCTATGAAAGATAAATCCAACCAGCTTCAAAACTTTTCCAAGGTTGGCCCTCACCATATAATCCATTGTCTACTTTCTCTTGCTTGTCCTTTTCTCTTCATGTGGTGCTTTTAACTCTGCAGTGTGTTCATATCTTTCATCCCATTTTAGTATCATAAAGACTGTGTGAGTTAAATAGGACAAATATTATTATCCTCATCTGACAAGAAAGGAAAATGAGGACTACAGAAATTAAATGACATACTTAAGGTCACACATCTGAATCCATAAATCTTGTCTTATGGGTGTGGGATGAAAAAGGTTAAAAAAGAGTGGACCTAGCCTGGGACTAAACCAACACTATCCCAGGATAGGGATGCACAAAGTACAGAGTTGAAATAAAAGCTTGTCACTGCAAACAATCAGCTCCAGACACTTCCTTCATCTTTCCTTATCATCTTATACCAATTTCTGAGGGACCTGAATTTCTCCATCAATGTTTCCTGCTTCCATGGCCACCTCTTCAATTCTGATACTTTTCAAGAAACCCTAATCCCATCCCATTCTCAACTTTTGGGCATATTTGCTTAGTTCCTAAATCCTGATTTAGATTCTGCCTCTCATCCTCTCATGGTAAGAGGCTGGAGACTGATCCTTCAATAAGTCAGTAAGTCAATTCCTGCCTTCATGGAACTTAGAATCTAATGAAGAAGATAACATAAAGATAAATATTTACAAATAAAATTTATGCAGGATAAAATGGCAAAATGAATAGAAGGAAGTCACTAGCATTAAGAGGAATTGGGAAAGATATTTTAAGGTTTTTTTTTTTTTTTGTGGAAGGTGATGCTTTGTCTGGAACTTGAAGGAAGTGAAGGGAACCAGGAAGAGTAGCTCCAGGTATGAAATAGAGCCAGTAAAAATGCAGGAATTCAAGAGATGTATTGTTTTGTTTGAAAAACTTCCAGGAGCTGAATAGCACTGAATTACTAAGTATATGAAGAGAGTCAGTTCTGGTTATAAAGAGTTTTTGAATATCAAAAAGATGATTTCTTACTTTCTCCTGGAGGTGACAGAGAACTGGTGCTGTTTACTGAACCAGGGAAGACTATGGCCAGAACTGCATTTTGGGAAGATAAGTTTGTAAGTTAAGTAGAGTGGAGAGAGATTTGAGTTAGGGAAACCAACTAAAATGCTATTGTAATAGTTTGAGGTGGGAGGCGATGAGAGCCTGCACCAGGGTGCTGCCAGTGTCATGAGAACAGACAAATATAACAAATGCTAAGATTGTAAAATTGATTGGCCATGGCAACAGACTAGGAGAAAATGAAAGAGAGCCAAAGAGAGAGATAGAGAGAGAGACAAACAGAAAAAGGGAGCTACAGAGAGACAGAGATGGAAAGAAAGAGAAGTGAAAGAGAAGAGTCAGAGACATACAGAGACAGAGACAGGAAGAGAAACAGAGAGGCAGACAGACAGGCAGAGACACACAGAGAGAGACAGAGACAGAGAGAGACATAGAAACAGAGACAGAGAGACAGAGACAGTCAGAGAGATAAAGTGAAGAGTGAAGGATCACACTTAGGTTATAAGCCTGTGTCACTGGGAGAGTGGCTGATGCCCTTAACAGTAACATGGAAGTTTGGAAATAAGTCTGGGGTGAGAAGGAAAAAAATTGAGCTTAGTTTTGAATATATTCAATTAAGATATCTAAGAGACATCTAGTTTAAGTTGGAAATGTGAGTCTGGAGGTTAGAAGAAAAACAGCTGAGAATCACCAGCATAGAGATAATAATTAAATCTATGGGAGAAGATGATATTACCAAGAGAAAGGGAGGGAAGGGCCTCAGATAGAACCCTGGGGGACACCAACCTTTCAAATGTAATCTGGAAAAGATCCAGCAAACCAGTGCTCATTCTAATCACCAATATTTATTGTCCCTTCCTTGAATGGATTGTGATATTAGTCACAAAGCTTAGTTTCTTGACTCCCAGATTTTTGTCTCTTTTATATCCTAACCATGCATCATAGGATCATAGATACAGAGATAGAAAGGAACTCAAATGTGATTAAGTCCAACCACTTCACTTAGAGATTTGGAAACAGGCCCAGAGAACTAAAGTAAATAGTTCAAAATCCTATGGGAAGTCAGCTTCAGAATCAAGATTAGAACTCTAGTCCTATGCCTCCAAATTCAGTTTTCTTTCCACTGTATCATGCTCCTTTCCACCAAGTTTATGTCTTCTAGAAAGAAAAAGAAAGTTAGAACCTTAGAAAATATCAATCTCTACTAACTCATACTGATCATTTTACTTTAAGCAGCCCAAAATTATGCGTCAAAGGTCAACAAATACTTCCTTTAAAAGGACAAGATATTGGCCTATAAACACTTTTGTATTTAAACATAAATGAAACTATGGCCAAATACATTCTGTCCTCCCACGGATACGCTATTTTTCACTAGTTTATTCATAATTTCACCATTGAAAGAGAAATTACTTTAAACACTAGCTTTTTGAGCAAACAAATGCTCTAATTTAGGCTTCTGTAAGATGACAGGTTTTGTTTATCAAGATTTAACAATGTTACATAATTCTTATCATCAATTTAACATCCCTAAAACAGGCAGCTTAGGTTTCCAGTCTTCGAGTTTCTGACAACACTATTTTTCTCTCAGGTTTTCTGAGCTGCAGGTTCTAAGTCTGTGTTCCCATTAATTAGCACTGTCTGTAATTTTAGACAACCTCCAGAAGCAAAGCTACCTAAAATTTCATCTTTCTTGCCAAAGGTAACTGTTTGTTGTGCTAGGAGGTGCTTAGCTGCTGAAATAAATAGGAAACATTAGTTATGAAAAGCTCACTCTCTTCGCTGGGCAGATGTCTCTTAGTGATCATTCCTAAATATAGCATTCTGATTTTAGGACAAAAACACATGTAATTTTAAATATATGGATTATAAAGCTTTGGCTTTGGTCTTTTGACCTTTATAATTGCATAAATTGATCATGTCTAGAAATAGAAGTATTTGACCCAAGGAAAGCTCCTGAGCAGATCTTTTCATATGATGGTTCATATCCTGGCTCTCTGACCATAAGCAAATCACTTAGTTCCTTTCATCCTCAGTGTTCTGATCTGTAAAATGAGGGATTTGTACTAAATGAGGTCCTTTCCATCTTGAAATCTATAATTCTATTATAAAATTCCATGAGAAGATGAAAACTAGAGGCTAGACTGAACCATTTCAAGTGATATAGATTGAATGGATGGAGGACTTAACTTGCAATCACAAAGACCTGGACCTGTATTCAAATCCTGATTCTGATACTTACTGGCTAGTTAACCGCAGGGAAAGTCACTTACTCAATCACTCTGAGACTCATTTGTCTTATCTACAAAATGGGAATGAGCATGTTTGAAGTATGTAAAACACATGGTTGTATTGAGTGTCAAGTAAGATCCTTTATCAAAAGCTTTACTGGGTTAAAGTCCTATAAAATAGCACTCATCATTATTCAGTTAAAAACCTGATTATGGAAGGGAAAGGTCATCAATCTTTAGGACATCAACAAAATCATTTTCAGGATATCTATTTAACATACTCATACACATATATCTATATTTCCCCATATTTTTGGTGTGCAAATCTATTTGTATCATGAAAACAGGGTAAATACATTTGCTAGGTACTCAAATGATTGGGTAGCTTTGAGAAATTTAGCATAAAACCTACTCAAGACATTTACCAAAAGTTTTCCAGTTCAAATGATTTTCTCTATTCAGTGAGTCCTGACCACTAGCCACTAATAAATCGGTATTCTATCATTCCCATTATAGGGAATACAAAGAAAACCACAGACATTGTGGAGCAAGCTCAAGAGCCCAGCTTTCATATGCCCATTGTTTGTCATCTCTTTTTGCCCTGATCTGATCTCCAACCTTTGGTGAGAAGAGGAATAACTTCTCGCCATCCATCTTCAGCTGTGTGTCTGCAGCACATGGCCCAATTAGAAGATATGAAACATTCCATCTGATTAATGGCTTTTCATCTCCTGCTACTATGAGGCTTCTTAATGTCCAACTTCTTTAGTACAATGCAACTTCTATTTGCTGATGCCTCTGTTAGCCTGATTTCCAGTCTCCTGACTCACATTTTACAGAAAAATATTGAGGACATTTGCTATGAGCTCCCTTATCTCCTCTCTTCCTCATCTTATATCACTCAGAAGCCTTCTGCAACTATCTCCTCCTACACCCTTGTTTCATATGACTTATTTCTTGCCAAGATAAACCCCTCTACATAAAACATCCCATTCTATTCTGTATCCTCCAGAAATTCCCCCTTCTGTTATCCCCACTATTTCATTTATCTCTCTCTCACTATCTACTGCCTCCTTTCCTACTGCCTAAAAGCACATCTATGTCTCTCATATCCTTAAAACAAAAAACTAACAAGAATTTTACTTGATTCTTCCTTGATCATGCACATCTGAACTATCTATCCCCTTTCTCTCCACTAACATGACCCTTATCCCCTCTTCCCTGTAATTTTGTTATAGCCTTCTAATTGATGCCCCTATTGCTAATTTCTCTCTTCTCTAATCCAGAAGAATTAAAGACTTAGAACAGAAGATGATAAAACTTACCCAAGTATTGCACTCTCTGCAAATTAGGATGAAACAAACAAAAGCAATTGACTCTGTGAGACAAGAAATTTTAGAACAAAATCAAAGGGTTTAAAAATTAGAAAATATATCTCCTATCCAAACAACTGATCTAAAAACAGGTGGTCATTAGAATGACTGGAAATTATTATAAAAGAAGAATCCTGAATACTGTATTTCAAGAAATAATAGACTTCATAGGATCAAGACTTTACTTCTGGAAATGACCTTAGAAAGCATCCAATCCAAGATCATCAAATTGTTTGAGAACCAGAGAAATAAAGTGACTAGAATGTAAAGTCTTTGAGAATAGAGTCTCTTTCACTTTTGTCTTTGTATCCCTAGTACTTGATATATAGCCAATATTTGTTAAATATTTGCTGATTGATTTCTCAAAAGGTCACACAGATAATAAGTGACAGATCCAAGATTCAAATTCAAGTCCTTTGGATTGTACAATTTTTTGAAAAAAAAAAAAAAACAACTGGAGGTTTCAATGCATTACATACTGAATGAATCAAGAATTTGGAAGAAAAAGAAGGAGGAGAGGAAGGAAGAGGAGGAAGAGCAAGAAGAGGAGAAGGAGAAGGAAGAAGAAGAAAAAGAGGAAAAAGAAGAAGAAAATAAAGAAAGAAACAAAGAAAGAAATTCTCTAGTTTCCCTTTAGTGAGGTGGCTCAATGAACAGAGTGCTAGGTCGAGTCAGGAAGATTAAGACATACTAGCTTGTGAGTCTTAACCCCTCCATGTTCTAGATACTCTCTAAAATTATATATACATAGAGAGAGCATTTGCACTTGGGATTTCATTGGAAAGGGGAAATCTTCAATAAGGAAACTCACTCTATCAATGCAGTTCTGCACCTTCTTTGCACTATATAATTTTAGAGAGTGTCTAGAGCACTGAGGGGTTAAGTAATTTGTCCAAAGTCATATAATTAATATAAATCAAATCCATGTGGCTCCAAGTCTAGCCATCTATTCACTGTACAACGCTGTCTCTTTACATAACAGATATTTGAGAAATTTATGAAATAAAACTAAATAATAGGGGCAGCTAGGTGGCGCAGTAGATAGAGCACCAGGTGTGAAGTCAGGAGAACCTGAGTTCAAATCTGATCTCAGACACTTAACATTCCCTAGCTGAGTCACTTAACCTCAATTGCCTCAGCAAAAAGCAAAAAAACAAAAACAAAAACAAAAAACTAAAAACTAAATAATAATACCTAAGTTTTATAAAGGGTTTACTACATGCCAGGCGTTTTTTTTTTTTTGGTTGTTTGTTTGTTTGTTTTTGTTTTTGTTTCTTAAATAAGCATCACCACTTTTGATCCTCACAATAACAATAGGAAGTGAGTATTATCTGCAAAGACACTGGAGTGGTTTGCCATTTCCTACTCCACCTTATTTTATAGTTTAGGAAACTGAGTTAAATGACTTGTGGAAGGTCACACAGCCAAGAAATGTCTGAAGTCAGATTTGAACTCAGTAAGATGAGTCTTCCTAACTCCAGGGGTGGCATTCTGTCCATTGTACTAACTTCTCTATTTTATAATTGAGGACAATGAGATATACTAAGATTCTGTGACTTGTCCAGCACTTGTCAGAAATGGTATTTGACCTGAGATTTTTCTGACTTCATGCCCAATGCTGAATCACTGAACTATGTGAAAAAGCAGAGGGACCAGCTTTGGCTAAATCCTTCAGCTCAACCATGGATTGAATATGAGCTGATTGTGAAAACAAGCTGAAATAGCATCTTAGTCATTCCTTAATTCATTTTACTTCATCCTTGAAATACACACACACACACACACACACAAATGTATGGGTGAGAGATTTGGGCTGAACAATCTTCAACTATGACTTAGTGTTGCTTTCAAAAATCTATTATTTTAATGGATGAATTAAGACTTCTTCATTTACATGTTTGGAGAATGTCAAAACATGTGAGAATATCAGGGATGATATCCCAAATGAGATCAACTGAATTATTAACTGGAGAGTATCCTGAAGATTGGTTCTTATAGATATGCTTGTCAATACTTGAAAAATGAGAGTGTTTCCTTTCAACCCAAGAATTTAGACCTGTATGATATAAATCTTCCACTTTAGGGCAGAGTAGGCACCTGTCTATATGACACTGTTCATATGGGCACAGATTATTTTAAGAAGCTCCCTCCCCTAATTCATTGTAATAACCTCCTATAATAACCTACAATATCCTTAAATTCCAACCCTTGCAACTATTTAAAATTCAAACTTCACCCAGTTCCCAAAGTTATTTTTATTTAGTTAAACACAGATCTGATCATGTCACTCTTATACTCAATAAACTGCAATGATTCCCTATTGCTTTCAGGATAATATAGAAGTTCCTCTTCTTAGTTTTCATAGTTCTTTACAAGTTGGCTCTGACCTACCTTTCCTGCCTCACTTTACAAGCCCTGCTATACCAGCCATGGTGTTTCTCACAAACAGCATGGATCTTCCATTTTGTTTCTTTGCACTGATCATCTCTCATCAATTAATCAGCATTTATTATGCATTTACTATATGCCAGATACACTGTGGTAAGCACCAAAGATACAAAAGACAAAAGCTATAAAACTTATATTTTTCCTTTATAGCTGATCTTATAGGCAACAGGGAGTCACCAGAGTTTATCAGAGAAGGGATGAGATAGTCAAACAAATGTCTTAGAAAAATCATTTTTGTTAGTTGTATGAAAGACAGATTGGAAGTAGGAGAATATTTGTGTGTGCATATTATCTCTGATAGAATTAAGAAATGGATAATCTGATCTCTTAGCTGTCTTAACAATCACCTCAGATTCAGCATGTGCCTAAGCTAGAGGATTGGGTCAAAGTTGGCCCCTGCTTTTTCTTTTAATTTTTTGTTGTTCTCTTTGAGAATAGGAGCTGTCCAATTTTGTCTTCCAATACCTATACCTATAACTATGCCTAGAACATAGAAGATGCTTAATAAATGCTCATAATTTGATTAATTGATTGATTAATTGTATATAGTTCAGCAAAGCCAAGATTTCAGAGTACCCTAGTTCAAATCCCAGACCTGCCACATATATAACTTTAGATAAGTAAGTTAATGCCTTTGAGTCTTGGTTTTCTTCAAATGTAAAATTAGAATTTTGAAATAATTTGCTTTTAAAGTGTCCTTTAGGTCAGGTAGAGTAGAAAGAATATTCAAAATTAGAGAATATATAATAAAATTCTGCATATGCTGCTTACTTCCTGTGTGACCTTGAGGAAGTCACAAAAGGACACAGTTTACTCAGATATAAAATGAGGACTATAGACTAAATGACTTCTGAGGTCCTTAAACCTCTAAATTCATGATGCTATGACCCTGTGATTCGATAGCTATTTCACAGTAGGTCATAGACAACTTATACCTGCTTCGAATGAGCAATTCTGGTCCAAGTCATTGTCATAAATCTTCCATTAGGGTTCCATGCAACATTCTCCTCAAGCTCCTACAAATCCAAGGAGAATTTATGAGCCATCCTTTCAATTAACAATAACTGTATAATTGTGTTTCCTATTCGAGAATGTTAGTATTAATATTATTTGGTTCTATGACTACAGTGATTTATCAATTGGACCATATTTTCACACTTAGATAATCAGCAGTTAATTTTATAGGTGGTTTAAAAATGGTGTGATTCCCAGAATTCTACTGCTCTTTGAGTTCATCTACACCTACTACAGTAGAAATAAAAGGGTCCTCATAGGTATAAATCATATCAAACATTTTTTTTTTCCTGAGGCAATTGGGATTAAGGGATTTGCCCAGGATCACACAGCTAGGGAATGTTAAGTGTCTGAGGCCAAGATCTGAACTCAGGTCCTCCTGACTTCAGGGCTGGTGCTCTACCCACTGCACCACTTAGCTGCCCCTCATTTCAAATTTTTAAAGGGTTGCCATAACTAAATAATCTATCACCTCATGGCTAGATTAGTGGTGATGAGTCTCACTATATTAAGCTAGGTGGTACTTGGGTAGCAAGTACATTCTGTTACTTACATTATATTCAAAGCTTTTGTCAGAATTGCAGAACTTTCTAGGGCTGACATGGCCTTGGAAAACCCAAAAGACAACAAAGAAAGAGAAAAAGGTCCTATGTACATACAAATATTTATAGTAGAACTGGGAATTATGGGAAGGTCATCAGTTGGGGAATGGCTAAACAGTTTTTTGTTATTGTTTTGGTTTTTTTTTTAAAGCTATTTATTTGTAAAACATATGCATGGATAATTTTTCAACATTGACCCTTGCAAAGCTTTCTGTTACAAATTTTTCCCTCCTATTTCCCCACCCCCTCCCCTAGATGGCAGGAAGTCTAATACATGATAATTATGTTAAAATATTTGACAGATAGAATATGTGTATACATATTTATACAGTTATCTTGCTGTACAGGAAAGGAAAAAAAAAAACCTGAGAAGGAAAACACAATGCAAGCAAACATCAATAGAGAGTTTGAAAATGCTATGTTGTGGTCCAGACTCAGATCCCACAGGCCTCTCCCTGGTGTATATGGCTTTGTTCATCACTGAGCAGCTGGAACTGATTTGAAACATCTCATTGTTGGAGAGAACCTTGTCCATCAGAATAGATCATCCTATAGTCTTATTGTTGGAATGGCTAAATAGTTAATGAAAGTCAAAGAACCCCATTATGATTTTAGAAATAGATAATTTGGAAGAGATATGAAAATGTTTATATGAACTAATTACAGAATGAAGTAAGTAGAACCTAGAGAACAATTCACATAATATTAGTAGGATTGTAAAGACAAATGACTTTGAAAGATGTAAGAATTTTAGTCAACAAAATGACCATACCAGATTCCAAAGGACCAGTATCGAAATCTAACATCTACTTTTTGACAGAAAGATGAATTCAGAGTTAAGGATAAAACATTTTTTTAAAAAATATGGACAATGAGGAAATTAATTTTGCTTGACTATGCATATTTGTTTATCTTTTTATTTTTTCTTTTTCAGTGGGAAAAATTATTTATTTCAATGAAAGAAATAAAAGGAGAAAGGAAGAAAAGGAGAGGCAGAGAGAGAGACAGAGACAGAGACAGAGAGACAGAGACAGAGAGAGAAAAGGAATGGAGGGAGGGAGGAGAAGGGAGAGTGGGGAAGGATCGATTCTGGGTGACTTTCAAGGCATAAGGAAGCATCAGAAGCATCAGAGTAGTACCTCGATGGAAGTCTGTATTACAATGGTTGAATTGCCTACATTTCTCATTCCTTTGTGTTAAAGCATTAAGGAAACCATTAAGAAGCACCAGAATTTAAGAATGTCTTAAAGGATCAAGCTACATCAATTGATACAATGCATTTTGTTTTTGTCTACATGACAAAGAAAATAGAAATAGTGGTATGAAAATTTTTGTTTCATAGTAAATTTAAAATATTTACTTGCATATTTAAAAAATATTTACTTGCATATTTAAAGTGAATTGGAACTGATAGGAAAAATCATAGTTTAATTATTTTTAAACTTGTATCAGTTGATGCACTTGGTCTTTCTGATTTTCAAATTCAAATTTTCTTAGCAATTTATTTGGAAGTTACCATTTTAGCCTGAGGATTAGTTTAGCCACAATAACCTTGCAAAGATGTGATGAATAGAACATGGAACAAGTAAGTATGGATGGGGATAACGGATGAATGCATTTATGGAAAGCATTTATTAAGCATTTACCACATGTAAAAGAATATAATAAATGCCTAGGCTAAAAATAGAAAAGGAGGACAGTGCCTAATTCTAACAGGGGGACCAACATTTATAAAAGGTTATTGAGCTACAAGTTAGATGGAAAATCTCTGGTCTTTAGGGTACAGTAGCAAAACAAATTCATATTCTTTAATGTAATTTTCATTAATAAATCATATTGGTTTCTGAAATTGAACAATTTATCAGTATTAAGGACTTTAATGATGAGAAAAGATCAAGCTATAGGATGGAGAGAATTGAGTAACATGACTCCTCAGACAATGAAGGAGACAAAATAGTGATAGGAATTATTATGGTGGTGGGAAGAAATGCCTGGTGCTAGAACTGATTCCAGATGCTAACATATTTAGGGACCTATCCTAGAGGATGCTAATTTATAAATTACCTAGTTGGGTGTTTATTCAGCTCACTTGACCATTCTCATCTTAAAGTAGCTGATTCAATCTAGGCCTACACAAATATGATCAATCTCACCCTTTGTCCCTTTTGACCACCTCTGGTTTGAGAATCAATAATTTACAGGTATCGCTTCCAAGAAAAAGCATCTGGATGCTGCTGCTGCTGATAGATGACATTTACATAGTACATTAAAGTTTTGAGAACACTTTATACCCATAATCTCAATTTATTTAAATAATAGAGCATTCCTTTGTTTATTCTGGCATTTTGAATCTAACACCAGGAATGTCTACAAAACACTTGACTTGATTTGGTCAGTTTAGTTAAACATCCCTTCACAATTGGGCTTCAGGCTTCCTATCTTGCTTATTGCATATTAATCTCTATTCATACAATCTATCTTCCAGCCAAACTTGCCTATTTGCTTATCCTTTACCAATCCCCACCCCCACACCTGCCTTTAACCAGGCTCTTCCTCCTTCTCTGAAACAAACTCACATTTTATAATCCCTGGTTTATTTCAAATTGAAGCTTAATGCCACCCCTAAATGAGCTTTTCCCTTATATCTCCACCTTCTAGAACCTCCCTTCCTTTCCCCACCCAATCCAGCCCTGTCCAAATGATAGCAGCACTGACTTCTTCACCTGAATATTCCAGGCTCTTGTTTCCAGTTGCATGCTGACTTTTTTTTTTTTTATTATCCCAATGTACAAGAAATTAGCATGATGTAATGAAAAGGGAAGTAGACTTGGAGTCAAAGGAAGTATAGATTCAGAATTCTGTATTAGTATATGCAAAATATTAAAAGAATCAGATAAAGGTTTACAGGTTTGGGGGAGATATTCTCTAAAAGCTTTATTTAAGGACAAGAATGAGAATCACACAAGATAGGAAAGTGTGATCGAGAAGATCATGAATCTATAGAAGTGTCTCTGGAAGAGGACGTGCTATTCAAAAGATGTAGGATCCATTAGATGTTGGAGATAGCATAGAATTGTATATTGAAACAATATGGTAAAAAAAAAAAAAGAAAGAAAATGACAAATGTAGAAGAGGACATGGAAAAACTTTGTCACTACTGCACTATTGAAGTTGTGAACTGATCCAACCATTCTGGAGATCAATTTGGAATTGTGCCCAAAGGCCTATCAAACTGTGCATATCTTTTAATTCAACAATACCACTACTAGGTCTATATCCTAAAGAATTTTTTTTAAATGAGGGAAAAGAACATACTTCTACAAAAGTATTTATAGCAGCTCTCTTTGTATTGGCAAAGAATTGGAAATTGAGGGGGATGCCCATCAATTGAGGAATGCCTAAAATTGTGGCATATGATTGCAATGGAATATTATTTTACTACAAAAATGGCAAGCAGGATGATTTTGGAAAAACCTGGAAAGATTTACATGAATTGATGCAAAGTGAAGTGAAAAGAATCAATAGAGTGTAGTAACAACATTATTATATGCTGAATTGTGAATAACTTAGCTATTCCCAAAGAACTTAGGATGAAAGATGCTATCTGCAGCCAAAGAACTGATATTATATGAATACAGACAGAAACATATATTTTTCACTTTCTCCCTTTCATTGCTGTCGTTGTTGTTTGTCTTCTTGTACAAAATTACTAATATGGAAATGTTTTACATGATTGCACATGCAAAACCTATATCAGATTGTTTGCTGTCTCAGGGAGGGGAATGGGAAGGAAGAGAGGAAGGGATAGAATTTGGAGCTCAAAACTTATAAAAATTGTTGTAACATATAAAGGGAGGGGGGAACAAAACATTATTTTTTGAAAAGAAACAAAATTCAGGAATCCAATCATTTAGATAAAAGTCAATGGGAGCAGTGATTGGAAACAATGACAATAGGAGGTTATGCCAAAGTTTAGAACTTTCCTTGTTATTCTTTGTTTCCTAGTTCTTAGTATATTCATATTAAACATTCTAAGCTTACATATTATATACAAAGCATACATATTCATGTATCATTCCCTCCTACACACATGTAACATTAGGGAAAAGAAGATGGATTAGATTAGCTGAGAATGGTATACTATTAATGGAAAACTGAAAGAAGGTATTTAGTTTTTTATTCTACTTCTCTTTTCTCATTCTGTTCTTTATAGTTCAAAAATCATTTGCTTGGATATAGAAAAGAGAAGCAAAATAAAGAACTTAACAAAGCTATCTTCTTTCAGTTACTTATTATCAGTCTGCCACCCATCCTGAGCCATAGTCCTATCCTCTCCTGGTCTCTCTTATTAGAATGTAAGTTCTTTGAATAGGATTGTTTCATTCTTTGTAGTTATCCACAGTACCTGTCTCCACTGTCTAGCATATAACAAGTGCTCAATAAATACTCAATTGATTGATCCAGTGCTGAAACACACCAGAGGCCACCAAATCCAACCTTTTCATTTTACAGATGAGGAAACCAAATCCTTAGGGAAGCTAAATTTAAATTTAGCCCAAATTTTAAAATCCTATCTTCTAAAAGACTCTGATCAGTGCCTTCAGTCTGCAGAATCATGCTCCTGAAAGATGAAAAATAGATATGTGACACAATTCTAAATGTGTTCAATTTCAGTGCTGTTTCAAATCAAAATGCTGTAAATTTTCAGTTGACACTACAGATGTGTTGTTTGTCATTGATGTATACCCTTATATTTTCATACTTATTTCTAGCTGCAGAGAAAAAGTACACATGGCAAGTAACATATAATCATTAAGCTATGTCATTTTATTTTTTAAAAAGGACTTTTCAGTGATTGATCCCATTTTCTGACTTACTTCTAATGTTTAAAGGTATTCTTTAATCTATCTCACCTAAAACCAAGACGGAAAATTAAAAATACTCAAGCCCCAGGCTCACTAAGTGAGGTCATCTTCATTCTTCATCTGAAATTATCCCAGAATTTGTCTCTGCTGCTATGTTTACAATTCATGGGGTCAGAATATTAAAACTCCAGAGGTGGAAAAGACCTTAGAGATAATCTATTTTAAACTTGTCCTTTTAGAAATGAGGAAACTGAGGCCCAGCAAAATGAAGTAACACTTGTCCAGGGTCACATAAATAAGATATATGTCAGAAACATGATATGAATCCACATGCTGAGCCTGCTATTTTCTTATAAAAAGGTATGGTATCCATTTGAATGTTGATCCAATCTGTCTCTGTTTAGATTTTTTTCTTCTTCTAACCTTACTTTCTACAGTTGCTAAGGAGACAAATGTTTGCTATTTGCAACTACAATTTTGCTTACAAAGATGACATCTCAGCAGGAGTCTGAGGTCTATGGTAGCACTTAGAATTGTTCCCAAACACTGAATGGAAAGGATAATAGGTTTACATTTGGTGCAATTTAAATAAAGTACACCAAAGGATTCTATCAGTATCTTCTTTCTGGGATAAGGATGTGAATATCCTGGCACACCCCAAACCTGAATTGAAGTTCTTCTGTTTCTTGGTTGAATGAAAGAAGAAAATCTCTTTCCCTCTCAGTCCTTCAGTTTCTCTTTCCTCTTGCTTATTCTTCCCATTTCCCTTCCACCTTTTTTCCTGCCTCCTCTCTCTTCCTCCTCTCCCCTTCTAACATGTTCCTTCACCTCTCTCCTTCTTCCCTCCATTGTTTCTTCTTTCTCCTTTCCTAATTTCCCAATCCTTCTTCTCTGTCTCTCTCTGCCTCTCATTCTCTTTCTTTTTTCCACATTTTCTCTTTCTCTTCTTTGTTTAATCCCCATTTATTCCAGTTGTTCTCCTACCCTTTATCTTAAATCAAGACATTTGTTCAAGAACTAAAGTTCTAATAAGTTAGAACTAGAACTAATTACTAATAAAATTTGTAGAATTACTAAAATTATTAAAATCTCCCAAAATTCTAGACAATTATATTCTCCTAGGGTAAGCCAGGGAGGAAAATGAGGCCAGCTTTTTCTAGCTTGAACAGATGTTTTATAGGTAGAGAGAGTCACAGGTATCCAGTACCTGCCAGTCTCCCGAACAAGATATTTCCAGCTTATTTATCACCACAATACTAGCTTACCAGGTCTTTGCCCAAACCCAAATTACAATGCACATTTAGCCCACCTAACATTGTTGACTTCACAGATATTTACTAGACCTCTTGCAAATAGGATTCCAGGTCAAAAGGTGCCTTTGTTGATTAAAAAGCCATACTTAATCCCTTCCTGCAAAATTTTGGTAACTAATTCCCTATGGAAAACCACATCACCTGAGAATTCCTCAGTTTCTCCATCCCATTCAGTTGGTTATTGTTCTTTGTTCTCAAAGAGGACCAAAATGTCATCACTGTGTTAGAGTAGAGTTATAATGTGTCAGACTATTGCTGATCAGATCAACATGAGCTGGGAATGCTCCGCCACAGGTCAGAGACAAATACTCTATATGAACATTTGGGGTAGCTTCTCTAATCCTGAGCATTTCACGTTTCTTTTGGGCTAATTCAATTCTGCTTTACTCATAGAGCACAGCATCTCTCTGATGAAGGCAGTCATGCTGGGATGCTCCTGTGCCTCCCATGTCATACAATTTATTCTAAAGTTCTTAAGAGAGACCTTGAAAATGTACTTGTATCACTTTTTCTGATTACTTTGTAAGTGATTGCTCTTTGTGAGTTCTCCATAAAAAATATAGATATATATTTGGCAAGCATACATTTGGCATTTGAATAATATGACCAGCCCAATGGAGTTTTGCTCTCTGCAGTGGAGTTGGACAAAGGGGAATGACAAACAGATATTGTTGTGAGAAGAGCAATCAGAGGTGAAAGTAAACTAAGCTCATAGCCCTTTACTTCAACAGGTAGGTAAGTGGTTTTGGTTTTTTCCTCTCCTCCAATTTCAGAGATTTCTTATTAATCCCAAACACTCCCAGGGTAATATCACAGAACCATAAAAATCTAGAGGGAAATTCCAGAAGAAATAATTTGGATGATATATCAGCATTTATAAGATTTCATTACATCTGGAAGCTGGGAGGGACCATTTGGTTCATCCCTTCCTATAATTCAGAGGAAGGAATTTCTTCTTTTAAAGAATTTTTGAGTGGACTTCTCTTTCTGGCTCAGTAGCCAATTATCTTTGATATACCTTCCAGTGGAGATCACATAGGTCAATCAGATGCCTCTAGTTACACATGTAGCCCATCAGAAGAGATCAGGGCAAAGACTGAACTTCACGGGAAATACTGTAGTTCAGCATATCAGAGTTCCTTTGATTACCCACATTATGTATAGATGAGAAAATGGGAAGTTAGATTGTCCAAGATTATACAGATGGGTGCTAGTAAATCCAAGGTTAAGACCTGGGTTTGCTGACTCCCTTGTCCTCTTCACTGAACAACATTGCTTCCTTGTCTTCAGTTCATTAATAGAGTAAATTTTGTGTTTATTTTGAGGATGAACATTGGAGATCATAATGCATATATAGAAACTAGGCAGGTGAAATAGTCTATAGTGGAGGATTGCTTGGGGCAGCCAGCAAACTGACTTTGAAATACTATAAGCTCAGGAAGGAAAAATAATTCATTAAGGTCCTATACAACCAGGTATGGTTCAATGGTGCACAAATACAAGATTAGCCCTGGGCAAAATTGTAAGGTATGCCAGGTCTGTTTGCAATGACCCTTCATCCCTGCTTTTAAATCTCTCTGGAGGCAGAAAAACTAATCTGAAAGTTGATAAAATAGTCTAGGAAGGAGTTAATATGACCCTGATCAGAGCAGCAGCAATGTGAGTAGAGACTTGTAGTAAGAGGAATTTATGATTATAATAATAATAATACTGATGATAACATGTATATAGTATCTACCATGTGCCCAAAGTCTCACAGCTTCTAAGTATATGGAACCAGATTTGAACTTAGGTCTTCCTGAATCCAGGCCCACTCCTCCAAATTCCAACCTATGTAGCTGCTTAATTATGAAGTTGGGGAGATAGAATTGATAGGACTCAGAAATAAACTAGATAAAGAGATCATGAGAGTCAAAAGTTTTGTTGAATATCTAAGTTTTCAAGCTCCAAGGAACCTTGGAGGCCATTGAATTCAACCCCTTCATTTTACAGATAAGTAAACTGAGGCTGCAAGAGAACATGTGATTTGTTCAGAATCACATAGTTAATGAATTCTGGTCTTCCAGACTTTGAGAACTCTAAAGGATTCTAAAGTGACAGGGAAATTGGAAGGTAAAGCAGACTTAAGAAAGATGACTGTGGATTTTGGAGATTCATCCACTTTAGAAATAGGAGTTTAGAGTTTGAGAAAAAGAGAGGGCTGGATGTTCCAAGAGTCTTGGTTTAAACCTAAAAAACTGAAAACTGAAAATTTTAAGACTTGTATGATCTATAAACCCACCAAAGTTAAGGAGATCTTGAAAAACATTAACACAGGCATAGGGTCCACATTGCAGGATATGGTTAACCCTCTATACTCTGCCTTGGTTAGAGAGAATAGAACTAGTGTAGAAAATGGTATCACTTACTACTTGTGGGATCTTGGCCAAATCATTTACAGAGGTTAATAGTCTCAATTCACCTTCTAAAAAATAAGGGCATTGGACTAGGTGCTGCTGAGTTAATATCCTGTTCTAAAATATACTAATATATTGATAGCATATAGTGTAGGGTATTATTTTCAGTTCCAGGCACCATATTTTAGGAAGGACATTGACAAATTGGAACACATACAGAGAGGGGAGCAGGAACCAAAATGGTGAGAGGGATGAAAGTCACATAGGAATCAGCTTAACACAGTGCTCCAGAAGTTAGCAGAATCCTGGCACACTGGAACCTAGCCAGTAGTAGTAGATACTTAATAATGCTTAATGATTAATAGATTAAAGAAACTAGGAATAAAAATCCTTTGTCTGGGAAAGAAAAAACCTTTGCTGGGGACAGAAAACTGTCTTAGGGTTTAAGAGACTGACATGTGGAAGACTATTTAAACATGTTCTACTTGACCCTAGAGGGCAGAACTAGAACAGACAGAATGAGCTTGTAGGAAAGATTTCAGCTTGATAAAAAGCAGACTTTAGCAATAAGAAATACTGAAAATTGAGTGATCTTCAGGAGGCAGTGCATTCCCTGTCATTGGAAATCGTCTGGTAGAGGCTAAATGATCACTCATTGGGTAGGATATAATGGGGATTCCTGCTCAGAGATAGAACACAGAAGGAAGAGTTGTAACCTTTGAAATCCATTCAAATTTTGAGATTATGTGAGAGATGAGCAGTAAGGGCAATGCTTTGAAGTTAGGAAGATTAACTAACCAATGAAGAAGACCCAATACCTGTCAAACTAGTAAGAGAAAAAGCAGAAGACACTGTTAGGGAACCTATGGTGAGACAGAGAAATAACATATTTAGGATCACACAGGTAATCGTAACATAAATTTAGGACTGGAATCTAAAACAGATGACATAACTTTGAACTTGAATCATTTAAACAGTCGATATGAATTTTATTCCAGTGAGTCAGGCAGAAGAAAAAGCAGTCAGATAGGAAGAGAGAATAATTTGTTTCTTTCAATTAAGGGGTGCTAAATTAGCTCATACTAGTATCTTCTCACCTCTAAAATGAACTTGTTTTTGTTTATTGAGAGGCAATTGAGATGAGGTGATTTGCTCAGGGTCACTCATCTAGTAAGTGTTTGAGGTTGGATTTGAACTCATATCTTCCTGAGTCCAGGACCAGTGCTCCTATCCACTTATACCCTTTTGCTGCCTCTTCCTTGTATTTATTTGGAATATTTCTTACATATAATTACATATACATAAAAGTAGCTGAATCCATGAGGTAATAAAGCTACTTTAAAAAATGAGACAGCAGGGTGCAATGGAAAAAATGCATTTGATTAAGAGGGCATGAGTTTGAATCTTGTCTTTCTTTGATGTTTACTACTTCTGTAACTTTCTAAGCTTATTTTGAAATTCGGTTTCCTTATTCATTAAATGAGGGGGAATACTCTGTTTCTACTTTAAGCAGCTTTCAAGCCTAAAACTGTGATGCCATATACTGACTGCCTGCCTAAATAGAATGTAAACCCTTTGAGGATGAGAATTGTTTCAATTTTATCTTTGTATCAGTGTTAGCTCAATGCTTGGCACATAGTAATCACCTAATAAAAACTTGTTGATTGTTTAGATGAGTTGAAATATCACTATTGTTTAGTCCTCTTTTTAAAGGATATTTTGATATAATTCAAATATTTTTGAATATGTATTATATTACATTATTGTATATGTATTATATTACTTACATTACATACATGTATATATAATATGAGGACACCAGTTGTCCTCAAAATCATAGTGCAGTTGTAAGCTATGCAAATTATTAAAGATTTAAACTACATTAATACAGCTAGGAGGTGCAATAGATAGAGTGCCAGACTTGAAGAAAGGAAGACTCAGCTTCCTGAACTCAGATTTGACCTCAAGACACTTAGTAGCTGTGTGATCCTGGACCAGTCACTTAATCCTATTTGCCTCAATTTCTTCAAAGGAAATGGCAGACTACTCCTGTATCTTTGCCAAGAAAATCCCAAAGATTTGACCATGACTGAAATGAAAACAAAAACTACATTGAGATTTTGAGGACAGCCTATATTTATTATTTGCTGTATACATATATACTACCTTGTATGCAGGGTGACCCCAAAGTCTTAGAGTAGTCTTAAGCTTTAATAGCTTAAATAACTTAAAACTATTCTTAGACTTTAAAGACACTCTGAATATAAATCATCTTGTTTCTAATACATCAGAAGATTTGTTTATTTGCTTTTGTGGGAGGAGGAAGACATACTACAGTAAAATCATATTTAGAGCTATGGTTCACTAAATTCATACCATTCATTCGTTCATTCATTAGCCAAGAATACTCACATTTTTGTTCAAATCCCTGGTTTAGTTCTAATCTTTTGCTTCAGTCATTCCTCTTTATCCTACCTCAGTTCCCCTTCAAATTCTATTGAAGCTGAGAGCTTCCCTTTTATTTATGTAGACTTGGGTATCATTTGGGGACAGACTTGTCAGCTTATTATATTTTTAGGCTTTCATCTTTGCATTGTGAATTTCCAGTCCAACAACAAGATCCCTGAAATATTGATTTTCTTTCTTTAATCTCTTAATGCAATGTTTTTTGGGGACTTCAGAAACCTAAGAATCATCCTTTGAGTTATATTGGATGATAACGTGTGCCTGGTGTCAATTGCAGAAACCATTTGACTTTCAAGTGATCTTGGACTTGTGCCATCTGCTCATTCCATATCATGGGTGATTTTTTTGGAGATTGAGACATAATTTAATTGGGTAAAAGTTCTATAACTTTATTATGAAGCAAATGAGGCTAAGTGACTTGTCTAGAGTCATACAGCTAACAAATATTAAATGTCTGAGGCTGGGTTTGAACTCAGTTCCGCCTGACTCCTGAATTGGTGTTTTATCGACTATGCCACCTAGCTACCCCAACTTTCCTTCTATTAAAATTTCAATTATATATATATATATATATGTGTGTGTATATGTATATATACAT